>PVJC01003565.1:0-69489 GCA_004026665.1 Murina feae
CATCGAGTCAGACTTTCTGAAAGGACTCCTCAGCCCAGGGAGCTAAGCTCATCGAACAGAGACTGGTATGGACAGAGAAAGATTTAAATTGGAGCTGTTTTTCCATAGCCTTTGGAAAGCTGCTGATTCATCCTCTAAACTAGGCCAGATCAAAAGCAAAGCTGAAGCACCTTTCTTAGGCATTTGCTCCTGGAGAGAAAAGAGAGTTTGGCCTTCCACATAGAAGTAAAATGGATTGTGTAGGCTGTATCATTTCCCTGGGACTACAAAGACCCTACTCTCTGCTGTTGCCCTGTTAGGATGCTTGAAATCCCATCTCTTCCTTGATTTAAAGTATCAAAGATTTCCTTGGAGATACTAGTGTTATGACAATGTTGGATTAGATGAATTACTGTCAATGTCAATGCTGATATTTTAGGGTATTATAGTTCTTAATGTATAAGTCCATGGAATTGTAGACCCTGCTGTAAGTCAAATCCAGGCTCAAGCTAATAAATCTATTCCAAGTTCTTCCAACCCCAGCCATGGTTCTTCTGCTACTATGGCCCAGAAACAACTGCTCCAGCCAGAGGAAGAACTCTGGTCTTCCTGAGATCTTGGAGCTGGTAGCACACTGGAGGAGCTAAATTTATTTTTTATGTGTGCATTAATCCCAGTATTTATTCATAATGCATCTAGCAAACATCTCCACTGTTCATATGAGAGAATCCAGCCCTACAGAAAGAAAAGAGAGTTGCCTGAAGTTAGCCAAGATGTCAGAGCAGATCAAAGCTAGATAACTCCATTTTTCCCAACCCTTACACTAAGGAAAAGATGCCCCTTTGTTTAATTCGCAATTTCATTATGCTGTAACCATATTCCTAATCAGGTGCCAGCTCTATGTTAATATAAAGAAAGAGACTATTTTCTAGTCCTCAATCACTGGAGAACTAGAATAAATCACCTTTATTTACATCTGTTGGGTTCAGGAACATCAGAGTAAGAAGCATTGAGACACCTGAACCTGGAGCTGAATGCCGGGGAACTGTGAAAGTTAGCTAAGGCACTCAGCATCTTATATCTAATTTCAGAAGTCTCCCTTCTCTAAAGCTTTTTAGAGCCATTTCGCCCTAAATGAGAAAACTAACCTAAATTAGGAAATACACAGTCTTGTAGTTTTCTATTATCTCCTAAGAGCAATGTTGCCTGGTGGATAGCCTTAGTTAATTTCATTGAAATAACAGATGAGAATGATATGGAATTAATATATAATTAAAAATACCCTAAATGCATGCTTCTAATTTGTGTGAGAATGTGTGAATAAATAAGTTTCTCTAAGGTTTCTTAAACATTTTTTCTGAATATGTTAAAAATACCAATTTATTTGCTTTTATACAGGAGGCATTTTAGCTTATGGCTTAAATTAAATTGAAGTCAGAATAATCCTGCTCCAACAATTGCCAACTAGGTAGCCCTCAAAGATTTTATCAATATTGTTGAGCCTCAGTTTTCTTAATAGTATAGTAAAATGGGCATAATAATTCCAATTTTGGAGGATTGTTGCAAGATTTTAATCAGGCAATACATATTTTAAAAAAAGATGTTCTTTTGATTTCAGAGAGAAAAAGGGAAAGGGAGAGAGTAATAGAAACATCAATGATGACAGACAATGATTGAACAGCTGCCTCCTGCACACCCATACTGGGGATCAAACCCACAACCCGGGCATGTGCCTAACTCAGAATAGTACCGTGACTGCCTAGTTCATGGACTGATGCTCAGTCGCTGAGCCACACCAGTGTCTGTTGTAGTGCCTCTCCTCTAGGTATGAACTAATGTTTAGTGAATACTAATATTACAATTATTTATTAATACCAGTGTTAGTCATTTCAAATATTGGCTTCCCACTTTCAAACCATTACAAGTTTTATATTAGTGGAAGATAACAAAGCTAAGCAAGCAAAGGGTACATACCATTACTATGAATACTGATAATGGTAAGCTATGAGGAACTTAGCAGACCCAAATCTGACTTTGTAAGGGAGAGACTGGAAACTCATTTTCAGAAAAGCCACCATGATTTTTGAATTATTTAAAACCACCCATCTGAAAGGACATGCATCCTGCATTGACATCTTAGACCATTATTTTGATATATGGTTCCTTCTAAAGCTCTATCTCAATGTAACCCGTGTCCCAGCCAGGCTGCTGGCTGATCACACTCTCGCTCTATTGACTTGCCAAGGGGAATTATTTATTTGGCACCTATAATATGCTCTGTGCTGTGTGGTGCTTGGTGATAATATAGCTTGGGTTAATTTGGTACCTTTCAAGGAGTTGAGAAGATGTTCAGATACACAGGGAAGGAGAACCGGCCACGTTGCTCCTAACTTAAAGTACTTGGCCTGTTGCGAACTCCTTTGAGATGGTCACAATGTGTTGAGATACACATTGAAGAAAATGACGGTGAGCCTGGCTGGCATGGCTCAGTGGTGGAGCGTCAACCCATGAACCAGGAGTCACCCTTCATGCCCAGATTGTGAGCTCAATCCTCAGTGTGGGGTATACAGGAGGCAGCTGATAGATGATTCTCATAAGTGATGTTTCTATCTCTCTCTCCCTTTCATTTCCTCTATGAAATCAATTAAAAATATTTTTTTAAAAGAAGAAAATTACAGTGGGAAAGGAGATGAAGAAGAACAGAGGAAGAGGAAAGTAGGGAAAAACGGAGAAGAGGAGCATGGAAAAGACAGATAATGAAAGAGTTCCAATTTCATTGCTGTGTGTGGGGGCATCATTGAGTAATGAGGGAAACTTAGAGTAAAAGATACCTCAAAAATATGTCACAATTTTTTTTTTGCGGGGGGAAGCCAAATTCTCATCCTAGATTCAAGGGTAGCCAGAGCTCAGTTCATCCAACCTATCTAACTTTCTTTTGTCCTCAGTATTGCCTGAGTTACATTACCAACTCTCAGGGCCTGGAATTCCTCATCTTACAAGGCAAACTTGAATTAAAATAAACTCCAAAATAATCATCATGATCTCTGATGATAAGGTCTCAGCACTGGAAGCGATGAGAGTGGGTGACATAATCTTGTCATCTCCCCAAACAGTAACCCCTTCTCAAGTAAGCGGGATAGTTGGCTCTTAAACACCCTGGGTTATGGAAAGTAAAATATCTCACTAGATAAACCATCCAAGGGTTGAGAAGCTCTGGCTGTAAGAAAGGTATTTTTTATGTTGACTTGAAATATGTTTGTTTTCCTCTAGTGGCTGGTATTAAGGAGAACTAAGTAGTTATTGTTCTGTGTACTTTGCATACATAATTTCCAAGCCTCCCAATAATTTTTAAAAATAGATATTATTACCTTCATTTATTTTAATAGGAGCAACTAAGACTCAGGGAGGCTAAATAGCTTGTCTAAGCTCACACAGCTCATCAGTGCTGAACCCCATCTTGGGGAGTTCAACTTCCTATTATGAGCTCTTACAGCAATTCAGTTCTATAAAATCTTATGGTAGTTACCCCATAAGCTTGTGCATCATGAAATCTCTTCTATTATAAATGTAAACCTTATATAACTACTGTTTGGTTACTTAGAATTATGGAATACCAGGACTGGAAGGGACATGGTGGATATTAAAAATGATAGTAGTTAGGAGCTACATGACTATTAACTATAAACTGTCACTCTAAGTGATTAACATGCATTAATCAATTTTATCTAAAAAAAAACCTTGTGAAGTATGCACATATATTATTTCCATTTTTACAAATGAAGAAAGAAAAAAAAAACAAGGAAATCAGTTAATTTTTCCATGGTTTAACAGCTACAAGTTCATGGTTTAACAGCTACAAGTTATTTACACCCCTAATTTAATCTAAAAGTCTTTGAAATGGAAAGTTATTAAAAACAAACAAAACTTATTTGTCAGCAAAACCTGATCTGACCTGACATCAGACTATTTATAATTATTTGTCTCAATGGTAATATTCATATGTTTAGCTTCAGGGATACTTATGTGTTTAATTGAGGACTGCTCCAGACCTTGCTAGGAATAGGGTTATGTTGTATTTATTTCTATGTTACTTTCCTAACCCTGCTCCCCACCTTTTAAAAAAATATATTTTATTGATTTTTTTACAGAGAGGAAGAGAATGGGATAGAGAGTTAGAAACATTGATGAGAGAGAAGCATTGATCAGCTGACTCCTGCACACCCCCAACCGGGGATGTGCCCGCCCCTGCTCCCCATCTTGAAATTCTATATTGGGAGACACATATGGCCCTAAAAGCTTTTGCAGAAAGAATTTAGAACTGTAGTTAGTGGAAAAAGGGCCACATTTCAAATCAGTTACTAGTTACCAGAGCCCACATTCATAACTACTATTGCTAACTTTCTAACATTTCCATGCAAAATATAAGAACACCAATAGAAAGTGAGGAGTAGTGACTTGATGAATATCCTATCTAATAAAAGAGTGATATGCAAATTGACCATCACTCCAACACATAAAGTGGCCGCCCCCATGTGGACACAAGATGGCTGCCACAAGATGGCCAGCAGGGAAGGGCAGTTGCAAGGGACCAGGCCTGCAAAGGAGGGCAGTTGGGGGCAACCAGGCCAGCAGGGGAGGGCAGTTGGGGGGGGACCAGGTCTGCAGGGAAAGGAATTTGGAGGGGACCATTCCTGCAGGGAGGGCAGTTGTAGGGGACCAGTCCTCAGGGGAGAACAGTTAGGGGTGACCTATATGGCCAGTAGGACATCCCTCAAGGGGTCCCAGATTAGAGAGAGTGCAGGCTGGGTTGAGGGACGCATGCCCCCTGTGCACGAATTTTATGCACCGGGCCTCTAGTACTATATAATAAAAGGCTAATATGCAAATTGACCCCTCAGCAGTTCAACTGCTCACTATGACGTGTACTGACCACCAGGGGGTGGTGCAGAATGAAGGAAGGCCCTGGCCAGCAGCCAGAAGCCCCAATCTGCCCTGATTGCCGGCCAGATCTAGGGACCCTACCTGTGCATGAATTTCATACACTGGGCCTCTAGTTAATGATAAAATACACGTTTTTCATATTCTGGCAACCTGCAAACAGGATGCTTTTTCTGTGTTTGTGTATTTATTTATGCCCTTAAGCAAAAAGCACAGTGAAGACGGCACTCTGGGGACTGAAGGGAAAGATGGATGTAAAATGTAGTACAGAGCAAAGAGTAAAGAAATGGAAATTTTTCTTCTTAATGAAGTTTTTAATGATTGAATTGAACCTAACAGACTTTGGTGTTCACCTTCCTCGTATCCTCATGGTGTTAGAAATGACCTCTGTGCCCAGTCTTGGGCCCCACCTTTCACTACAGTGCAAGACACACTCTTCCGGGAGCTCTTGGTTCTGTTGCCAGCCAGCCACTCGTGACCCTAACTCTGTGAGGCAAGCACAGGAGTGAAAATGAGAAATCTCCTACTCTAAAAGTGGGGAGCTTGAGAAGCAGCCTTGTCAGACTGCATAGACAGAGAAAATGACCACAGAAAAGCATTCACAGATGTTTCATAGAATGACTATTTGGCTATTGATGAACTGTCACTATCTGGTTACTTTCAAAAAGGGATGATATTCACATGAGAGAATCCTTCCTTATCCTGTTAGGTAGGCTGAATCAGGATTGATACACACTGAACAGCAGCTGGACTGATGTGTCTTTTGTTCTCCCTGTGAGAATATACAAGACATAAACCAAGGGTTTGGGCTAATCAAGATGGTGAATATCAATGGGAAGACTGCTGTAACCAGGAAAGCCTTTAAAAATACTGATTCTTGTCCTGGCTGGTGTGGCTCAGCCTTGCATAGAAGGGTCACAACCCTGAAGGCAACCAATTGAAGTGTCTCTCTAGAATCAATGTTTCTCTCTCCCTCCCCACTCCTTCCCTGCCTCCTACTCTTTCTAAAAATCAGTGGAAAAGAATATCCTGGGGTGAGGATTAAAAACCAAAAAAATAGATTTTTGGCTCCATCCCCAGAGATTCCGTGTTCAGTATTTCTGCTAGGACCCAGACATTTATTTACATTTTATGTTTCCAAGTGGCTTTGCTACAAAACCTAGGCCCTGAACAACTTCTCTACACAGAATATTGGTCTAGGAATGAAAGCTCAGTTTTCTGAGGTTTTGCTTTTGTCAACTGGGAGGTCAGTTAGCCTGTCTCTAAGTTTTTCCGTTACTGATGTTTTATGATTATATTTCTGAAAGCATAGCAATTGCAATATGTGGCTGTAGACTGCTCAGAAGGTTAGTTGGTTGTTGCCATTTGCCAAGATAGGCACATTGCTATAACATAAGACATGCACAGTGGGTAATTGATCCCAACAATTAGAATAAAAAATCCAGAGAGCCCCTGCCCCCTTTTTAAATGATTGTGGTCAAAAACACCTAACATGAGATCTGCCCTCTTAATAAATTTTAGAATGAACAGTACAGTATTTTTAACTACAAGAATCATGTTCTACAGCTGATCACTAGAACTTTTCCATCTTTCATGACTGCAACTTTATACCCATTAAACAGCAACTCCCGATTTCTCCCTCCTCCTAGCCTTTGGCAACCACCATTCTACTTTATGCTTTAATAAGTTTGACTTCTTTAAATACCTCATATAAATGAAATAATGCAGTCTTTGCCCTTCTGTGACTGACTTTTCTCACAGCACATCCATGTTGTAGCATGTAATTCGATCTCCTTCCTTTTTAATGGCTGAATAGTTTTCCATTGTGTGTTTATACCATATTTTCTCTATCCATTCATCTGTTGATGGCCATTTGGGTTGTTTCTACCTCTTGGCTATTGTGAATAAACCTTGGAGTCCAACTATCTCTTTAATATCCTTTTAAAAATTATTTTGGATAATACTCCAAAAGTGACATTTCTGGATAAAATGATAGTTCTACTTTTAATTTTTTGAGGAATCTCTTTACTGTTCTGTACCATTTTCCTACCAATACTGCAAAGGGTTCCAATTTTTTCATATCCTCACCAATACTGGCTATTTTCTTTCAATAGTCATCCTAACCGGTATGAGATGATACCTCATTGTGGCCTGGCATTTTCCTCATTAGTGATGTTGAGCATTTCTTCAGGTACCTGTTGGCCATTTATATATTTTCTTTGGAGAAATGCTTATTCAGTTCCTTTCCCTATTTTAAAATTGTATTATTTGTTATTTTTCACTATTAATTTGTAGGAGTTCTTCATATATTTTAGATATTAACTGCTCATTGGTTATATGATTTGCAAATATTTTCCCCAGTTCATAGGTAGCCTCTGAGAGAACCATGGTTTTGAAGCAAGAAAATAGATTCTTTTCTTTATGCTTTCTCTAACATTTTGAGGATAGTAGTCCAGCCCTTAACTTTTGTTGGCTCAATCTCCATATCTGCCAAATGGGATAATAGCATCATTCTCAGCTAATTCTTTATCCTGTGAGTACCAACTGAGTTAATATTTATTTAAATACTCTGCACCATTCACTTACATTATTGGCTTTTTATATTCGATTACCACAGTCCAGCTCCCATGTAGTATGGGTTTGTAGAGAGCTAGTTTCTGTTAGGTTTCTCTGTAACAAGAAATCTATTAGATGGTGGGGAATGTGCTTGTGTGTGAGTTTTGGAATGCCTGATCATCCACCTCTCCACATATTCATTTATGCATCCAACCACCCAGTAAAGAATATTTCACTTATTGTAATCATTATAATCATACTAATTATAATGACATTTTAAGTGATTATTGTAATTGTAATTATACCTTACTTGTACATGGTCCTTTATAGTTTACAAAGCACTTTGGTATGCGTTATCACAGCAGCCCTGAGAGGCAATGGTTTATTTCTATCGAAGGCTCTTTGCTGAAGGTGGCCCACTTAACCCAAATTTTAGCTGTGTCCTTGCTAATGAGAAGTAGAGACGGTGCCTTAAATAATTCTTTATCTCTTTATTACAGTTATCGTATAAATTGTATCCTTATGTTAATATCATCAAGCTAATTAGAGGAACTGGTTAATTACTTAGAAGATACCCAAGGCCTTGAGAAAGTGCAGGACTTGACTAAATTTAAATTGAAAGTTTACTGCAAGGCTAGATCTCAAGTCTGAGTTTCCTGAATCTCTCCATCTCTCCAGACTCTGAACCTCTCTACTCCTGATAAACCCCAATACTCCCCCAGTGAACCCCAGGACCCCCATTCACATAGGCATTCCTGTTTGTCTCATCCCAGAGAGTTCCCATCGTTGGCTCCCTGCCCTCTTTCTCTGCAGTGCCTTGGATGAAAAAAAAAACCATGTCACTCTTCCCCATGTCCTAACCCCATTCTGTCACTCCCGCCTGCATGCTGGTGAAATATGCTTTTGGCTGGGGGAAGACAATTTGCAAACTGCCAACCCAGAGATGGTCGTGACCGGGGCTGGAGTGATGCATTTGACCAGACTCAAGGGGGAGAAACTGTTCTCTGGGGAGGCCTATATCCTCTGAGGTCTCTGTACTGAAAAAGGTCACCTTGTTTTCTATGCCAGTTTTCCTAAAGTCATTTTATAAAGGGCTGTGTATAAACATATTTTTATATATACTTGCAGGTACAGAAATCATAGGGTAACAAACTGCCAAGAATCATGGTGGAATAAAGAGACATTCAGGTTCATCAGTACAGCCCTGCCATTTTGCAGATAGGCAAATGGAGGCCTGATAAGTCTGAAGGAACTTGCCCAGTAGAGTTATCATACCTATGAAGCAGGGGCAGAGCCAGCTCAGACCTCAGGGAGGCCTTGCCTGACTCTACATAGAAAAGGTACCACCACCAAACATTTTCAAAGCTAGTTAGAGGAAGTGGTAATGACTCCTCTAGAATGCCTATAAAATGGAAAGTACATAGCTATTTTTTTTTACAATTTGTTTATTGTCTTTCTCCTCCACTGGACTGGGAGCTCCTTATGGGGAGGAACTTGGTTGGCCTTGGTTATTATACTGTCTTCTGTTTAGCATTCTGCCTAGCACACAGAGAATTCTTAATAAATATTTGTTGACTAAATGAACAAATGGATGAATATATTAAAGATAAATTAATAAACAAGCTGGGAACAGAGCCCAAGTTTTAAGATTCCAGAGTAGTAGTCCTCCCTTGGAGCAAGCTATCCCTCTATATTTTATATCTTGTAACATATTTTATATTTAATGATGGCACGAATGCATTTTTCATTCATTTTGTGTGCAAAGGCAAAAGGTCTCCTTGCTTTAGGGATAAAAAATACAACGTAATTTAAAATTATATAGTATATGCCAGACTGGAACAAGACCAAGGATTGGTTCAAAGCTGGTGTTGAATCTAATGGCATAGTTCACTGATGGCAAGGAATCTGGTTGCTCCAATAATTTTTACATATTCTCTTTTATTCTTATTTTATATTTTATGGAATATATTTTTATTGATTTCAGAGAGGAAGGGAGAGGGAGATAGATTCATCAATGATAAGAATCATTGATTGGCTGCCTCCTGCACACCCCTCCATCCCCCCATGGGGATTGAGCCCGCAACCCGGGCATGTGCCCTGACCTGGAATTGAACTGTGACCTCCTGGTTTATAGGTTGATGCTCAACCACTGAGCCACACCAACTGGGCCTCTTCTCTTTAAATTTCTTATCCTTGCCCCATCCTATCTTCTACCTTCCATCCCTTATTGTCCTTTTCATCCCACTCCTCCCCACCCGATTAGACAGACCCATGGCTGATGTTCCAACACAGAGGGCAGGAAGGACTGATTCCCAGAGTGTGGCCATGCTCTTGGCCACTGAGGATTGCCTGGGTGTTAGAGCTAATGTTGGTCCATCTGCTTGAGTCAGCTGAATCCTTTTTAGGACATACAATCATGTCTCTTCCCTTCTTTCTGCCCTTATCCCCAAATGTTTGTGATTACAGGGCTCACAATTCCCAGATGTAAGTGTGCTCTGGTGACACAGTTCTCCTGTTTTGGTCACTCCTAAGTCACCTCATTGGGAATAGGAGGATCATGCTGCTGCATTGCGTAGTCTAGGCGGACTTCCTGGCGTAGCAGGACTTAGAGATGTTTAGGTAGCTGTGATGGATTGACCATTGGCTAAATTTTGTCTTTTCATCTTCTTGCCTGGGTTGTGAACCAATAAATTCCTTTGTTTGGTTTTGATTCTTGCCTCTCTGCTACGTGGTAGTGCTAGTGCTTATCTCAAAAGGTACTGTCTTAATTTAAGCACAGGGATTTGAAAATTGGTTAATATCAGGCTGATGTAATGTCCTATTTCTGACCTTAATCTGCTTGCAGTAAGAGAAGTAACAGATCAAGAGGTACTGGGGGTTAGAGATAACTCAGTTTATAACACTGCCCTGTGCTCACAAGATTGATAGGGGGCTGAGAGACCAGGCTCAGTAATGGGTAAAATCCAAGTGGCAGAGTGGGAAGGGTGAGGGATGTGTTTGAGGGATGGGAGAGCTGTCTCACCTGGTGAATTTAAGGTTTTTATACTCTTTTTCCCTTTCCTGGAATGATAGGCATACTTCAGTCCTGCTTTGTTTCCATGAAATGATATAGAATTAAATGTGAGGTTTTCATCCAAGTTTAAAAAAATAACAACTGTACAGATTCATGCTGAAGACATGGTTTAGCAGTGGTGAATGACAGATCATTACTGTTATTGAACTTTCTCTGATTATAGAGGTGTACTGACAAATCTGATTTAATCTTTGCTTTTATTTTTAGGCAAAGATGCAACACAAGAGAGCAAGCAAAATTGTAACTGATCATGCAATAATAGACACCTAAATGTACTAGTGCCCGGCACAGTTCTGATTGCTTTATTTATATTAATTATCTAAGCTTTATGGCAACCCTAGTGCTGTTCTCATATTTACTAGAGGCCCAGTACATGAAATTCATGCATGGGTAGGATCCCTGGGCCTGGTTGGTGATCAGCTGATAGGCACCTTCTGGCTGTTGGCTGGGACTTCCCTTCATTCCGCACTGTCCCCTGGTGGTCAGCACAAGTCATAGTGAGCAATTGAACTCTTAGTTTCCTGATCAAATTCCCAAGGGGACAATTTGCATATTAGGATATATATATATATATATATATATATATATATATATATATTCCAGATGAGGAAGTGATACTAAGAGGTTAAAGTAACTTTCCCAGGATCCCCTGGCTAGCATGTAGCAGAGTTGGGAGCTGAATCCAGTCAATCTCTATACTAGGCTGTCTCCCAGTAAAGAGTTCAGAACTGGAAACTCTTCTAGAACAATCTGTTTTCAGATATGCTTTAAGTTACCATATGGAAGCATGTTGGATTTATTTTATGTGAGGTATTGCAGTAGATCTAGAATCAATGGTTGAGGAAAGACAGTGTTAAGCAGTTTCCAACTCAATATTATGATCCTTGAAATAATTCAACAAGGGACTGGGCTGTTATAGCAGATATAGTTGATTATCTATACCTGATAGCCATTTCCCCCTTTTATTTGCTTGTAAAACTATTCTTTGTTCAGAGGGTAGTGGGTCCAACTCCAAGGCATGGTTCACAATTGGTCAAGGCAAATTGTGGCCTTGATTTAGGGATGGACATGTAATCCTGTCCTGACCAATGAGATATTAGGGATGGCTTCTGGGGTCTTGGAGAGGTTTTCCACCTTGGTTTAAGGGGCGGTTCATAAGGAGAGAGCCTCTGTTGTGTACCACTTTCCTCTTGCTTTGACAGTACTGGATGAGACAAAGATGATTGGGCCAATGAGGAAAACCATCACTGAGCTCCCATGGTATGGAAAAAGCCTTAGTCCATAGTGACTCTATTGAGCTACTAGCCAACCCTGATGCCACTTCCTTTGAGACTTCTTGTTAAGTGAGATATTAAAAGTTTGTGTTGCTTAGCCTGGCCAGTATTGCTCAATGGTTGTCAACCTAAGAATCAGGAGGTCACGATTCAATTCCCAGTCAGGGCACATGCCCAGGTTGTGGGCTTGATCCCCAGTAGAGGGTGTGCAGGAGGCAGCTGACCAGTGATTCTCTCTCATCAGTAGATGTTTCTATCTCTTTCTCTCCTCCTTTCCTCTCTGAAATCAATAAAAATATATTTAAAAATATATAAAAAGTTTATGTTGCTTAAATATGCTGTTATTTGTGCCTCAAGTCTTCCTGATACAGCTGTCTTGGAAGATAATGAGCTTATTTAATGTCCTTGCAGACCCACTTCTCAGGAATATTGTAGCAGGGGCTTAGGCTTTTACTAGAGGACAATTAAGGTCATATCTAGTCCTAATAGTCAATCATTGCCCAGTGGTCTTCACACCCCTACCAAACCCCAGCATAGATCACTCTGCGTGACTCCCTAAGTTTGTGTGTCTGGAGCGAGGCTGGCAGCCACAGTCGACTTCCTTGGTGAGTCACTTGTAGTGTCAGGCCCCAGTAAAACAGCAGAGGCTGTGATGTCACAGCTCCTGCAATGACACAGCATCAGGGGACAGCCAGAAATAGACATGTGGAAGCCTTTGCCACCGGCACTCTCTTGTACCCTGACACAGTCACATTTCTCTTAGCTCAGACACAAGACCGCTGGAGAATTGGAGAACCAAAATAGACCAGACGCCTAGTTACCCTCCTGGAGTTCTCCATCTACCCCAACAAGGTTCAGGGGACACCCAAGGTGAAACTCGCCCAGCAGAACATTGAGAACACTGTGCCTAATCACTACGGGCCACTCACAAAAGGAGGCGCTGAGAAAAGGTCTTGAATTAGCTTTGTCCTCTACGCATTCCTGAGATCTGAGGCTGGGAAGTGTTGGAGGCTCTGGTCTGTTCCATCTCTCTCTGGCTTCCTGGTGTGGTAGGTTGTTGATTGCTGCTGAATGTAGCAGCCAAATCCTTTAGAGCAGTGATTCTCAACCTGTGGGTTGTGAACCCTTTGGCGGTCGAATGACCCTTTCATAGGGGTCGCCTAAGACCATCTTGCATATCAGATATTTACATTATGACTCATAACAGGAGCAACATTACAGTTAAAAAGTAGCAGCAATGAAAATAATTTTAAGATTGGGTCACAACATGAGGAACTGTATTTAAAGGGCCAGAAGGTTGAGAACCACTGCTTTAGAGCCACCCAGTCATCTGATGGAAGGCCAAGAAGCTGGAGATTTCAGGTACTTCTGCTTGGGAAGTTTTTACATAATATTGATCATCATGCAGCAGCTAATATGTGCTAGGGTTTTAGAGGATCAGTAGACAGTATCTACTTTCTTTCCGAAGTCTAAGCCAATTAAGAGATAGATATGAGAATCAGGAAAGTGGATATCAAAATGTCAGATGTGTTATTGATGAAAGTGGGGCTGGAGGATTTGGCTTAGGAATGAAACAGCAATGGACACCTTAATACTATACTCCAGGAAAGAACTTTCTCAGATCACATAGGGTTGCTCAATCACAAGCCTCCCTTTACAGAATGGGGATCCCCTTTGTTGAGCCTAATGCATGGCTGAGAGCAGACCCCAAAATACTCTTCCAAACACACACGCTGATAAACTCCCCTCTTCTTTGGGGAGTGTGCGGCTGGGAAGAGAGGCTGGGAATACCAGGCCAGCTGAGGTCCCTGCACATGGAAACATGATGAGTGAGCAGGTTTCTCCCCACTAGACTGGCTGAATCCTTAATATTTGCTACATGCCGTGCCAAGTATCTACATAGACTATACACTTTAATTCTCTTTCAAGCTTTGGAGGAAAGTACTAGTATTACCTTCATCTTACAGATGAGCAAACGGAGGCCCAGAAAGATGGGGAACTTTCCTGAGATGACACAGCCAGCGTGTGGTGAGATGGGATCCAGACTGAGATCTGAATGAGGCCAGGGCCTGCCTTGTGAGCAGCATGCAGTGGAGCCTCCTCGTGCCTGCTACTGTGGTTTGGGTGCCATCAGGACGCTGGCCTAGGCTGTGCCCCCTCTTAGCCCCCAACAACTGTGGTGTCTTCACTGGTAACATGGGGACTCTGATACCTTTTCTGAGAAGCTCAGGAAGCCTCTCTGAGGATTAAGTGAGCTCATGGGCATGAAAGTGTTTTGTAACTGGACAGCCCAGAGCACAGGTGAGCATGGGGGTGGGAGACACAGAAGCTCAGAACTTCAATGACCTTCCCAGGACTGCACAGCTCATAAGCAGCAGAACCAGGATTTGAACCGAAGCAGTCTAGCTTCCAATTGTCTTTACCACAAGAACAGGACTTGAGAAGCTTAGGCGCTGCCTTCAAACAGCTTGCAGTGCAGCTTGCAGACTAGTCGAGAGGCAGGAGTTACACAGATGATAGATGAATTAGAAAGCAGTAGAAGAGCAGGCTGACAGCTGAAGGGAGTGGGGGTAGCTGGTTGGTGGTTGGAGTGATTGAGCAAAAAAAACAACAAAAACAAAGGAGGAGCTTATGGACATGGATAATAGTGTGGTGATTGTCGGGGGTAGGGAGTATGGAGTGGAGGAGGATATAGGGTGATGGATGAAGACTTGACTTAGGGTGGTGAACACACTACAGTGTACAGATGATGTGTAGTAGAATTGAGCACCTGAAACCTGTAAAATTTTGTTAACCAGTCATCCCAATCTAGTCTAATAAAAGCGTAATATTGAAATTGACCATTTCTTCGGGATGCCTAAGCCACACCCACCAGCCAATCAGAGCGACTGTATGCAAAGTATCCAAGCCAAGATGGAGGCCGGCAGTCACGGAGCTGCTAGAGTAAACAGGCAGCTTCCGTTGCAGCAGGAGTAAACTGTCTACCAGCCAGCTGGGCTTCTCCTGGCTCCAGGCAACAACATATTTGCAACATTGTCTCAATTATAGAAGCCTCAAGTTGAACCAAACAGCAGTCCTGCCTGCGACTACTAAGGCAACATTCTTTCAATTTTAGAAGCCATGAGCTGAAGCAGACAGGAGGCTTCATTACCTGCCTAGGCCTTGGCTTAAAGGAACAGTGTATCAATTATAGAAGATAAATAAACCCCAGAAACCTGCTTCCAGCCAGCCTTGCTGGGACATTGGGTCATGGGAGCTGTGGGCAACCTGATAGCCTAAAAACAGCCCTCAGTCTGTCACCATGCTGGCCACACCCCAATGGGGTGAGGGTCCCCACTGAGGGGCTTGGCCAGCCTGCAAACAGTCATCAGCCCCTCACACAAGCTGGCTAGGTACCCCAGTAAGGACCCAAAACCTGAAGGGGCTGTGGGCAGCCTGAAAATGGCCTGCAGCCCGTCACCCAGGCTGGCCACACTCCAATGGGGTGAGGGTCCACACTGAGGGTCTTGGCCAGCCTGCAAACATCCATCAGCCCCTCACCCAGGATGACCAGGCACACCAGCAGGTGGACATCCCCAGATGGGTCCCAGACTGCAAGAGGGCACAGGTTGGGCTGAGGGACCTCCTGAGTGCACAAATTTTTGTGCACCGGGCCCCTGGTAAATTTAATGAAAAGAAAGAAAACATAATAGAAGAAAGCAATATAAGAAATTGCTGTCTTGAATTATGTGTTATCTGATGCTGCTGGAGAATAACTCATAAAGGATTCAAGGTAATCAAGGTCATGAAGCGCTTCAGGAGAGGGTGTCTGATCTGAGTCTTTAGGGCAGAAGGATTTGGACAGGTGGAGAAATAAAGGGACCATCCATGTGGTACTTGGCTCAGCCTAATGGGACTCATTCCTTGAGAAAGCATTGGCTAAAAAAAAAAAAAATCACTTAACAAAGAAAAGAAATATGTATCATAAAAGAAGACAGCTCTAGGAATAAAGGACAAAATTCCAGACTATTTACTAATCCTGTGATAATTTATGCCTGTGTCTTCCTTTGTTAAATGCAGGTAGTAATTCCTATTTTGCCTTCCCTGCGAAGTAAAACTCATTTTGAAAATCAAAGTAATACACACACACACACACACACACACAGTGGCCAGATTATTATGACCACCTGACGTTTGTAGGCAAATGAGCTATAATTTTGTGCTGAAGTTGCTAGAGGGCCAGATCATTATAAATAGGAAAGCAGGTTGTTTACCACGACAGTAGAAGTGACTTTTTTCTGAAGATATGGGTAAACAATGCGATTTAACAGCATTTGAATGTGGGATATATATATATATATATATATATATATATATATATATATATATATATATACTGAGTGGCCAGATTATTATGACCACCCCATCAGTACTTCATTGGGCCACCTTTTATCTTCAATACTGTGGCGATTCTTCTTGGCATTGACTCCACGAGATGTTGAAGGTTAATGCGAGGAATCTGATACCATGCCTGATGAATAGCACTGTCCAGTTCTGGGGGATATGGTGGTTGTGGAACTAGCTGCCTGATGGCTCTTTTAACCACAAATGCTCAATTGGATTGAGATCTTGTGATTGTGGGAGCCACCTAAGCAAGGTAAAGCCTCCCTCACATTCTTGAAAGCACTCCTGCACAGTATGAGCACTGTGGCATGGCACATTGTGTTGTTTGAAGAAGCCATCTCCATTGGGATACACCATCAACATGATAGGATGAACTTGATCAGTAATGATACTTAGGTATGTTGTGCTATTCAGACATTGTTCCACATGAATTAAAGGGCCCAAATCATGCCAGAAAACATGCCCCAAACCATAATACTGCCCCTGCCAGCTTGAAGGATTGTACTCATGCATGTGGGGAACATGCTTTCATGCTGTTTCCATCAAATTCTCACTCTGCCATCTGCATGATGCAACTGGAAATGTGATTCATTGGACCACATGACTTTTTTCCCCCAGTGCTCAATTGTCCAATCCTTGTGTTCCTGTGTGAATTGGAGACATTTTTGCTGTCAGACAGCAAAAGTGTTTGAACAGACCTTCAGCTTCCATATCCCATATGATGCAGTATACGGCTAATTTGCCTAAATATGTCAGGTCATAATCTGGCCACTCAGTGTACATATATATGTAATGTTTATGTACATACATTTGTAATATATATATATGTATTATATATGTAATATTTTTAAAATATTCATGTTTTTATCTTTTGTCTTTCCAGTAGCAACTAGAGCTTTGCCCTAGTTAGCTGGAGGTGTCTTTTGCTTAGAGAAAGAAAGGGGGTGGTTGGGCATAACATAAGAGGGATGGGGGGCAAAGGAACATCCACAAGAAACCCAGCTATAGCCTTGAGAGGGGTTGCCTAAATTCCTTCAGCAGCCTGTCTAGCATGTCAAGGGCATGCTTGATCTAAGTGAGGTCTCACAGGGCGGCCACGTGAAAGTGCCTGCCCCCTTCTGGCTTCAAGGCAGTGGGAAGCAGGAGAGAGAAGGCAGTGGGAGAGCAGAGCAGAGGGACATGGCCCTAATTTTTTCATCCCTGTGCTGACTTTGGAACAGGAAGCAGGAGGCTTGTTAGATAAATTGGGGGCAAGATTGAAAGTTGATTAGCTTCTTCACCAGCCTAGGGCACAAGATGGATCTGCCAGTCCTGCATGGTATGGGTTGGTCTCAGAAGTACCTGAGAGTGCGTTTGGGATCTTGCAATAGTGGGTTACGGTGGTTGGGAAGAGCTAGCCCTACAATAGAGACTATAGATCAGAGCCACCAGGTGGGGAGAGTAGAGTTCCAGCCAAACCTTAGAAAAGTCTATGCTGCCAGGAGTAGTTGAATTGAGGCCCAGATAGCCAGGCTCCCCCAGTCTGCGTTCAGGTTGAGGCAAGAGAGCAACTGAGAGTAAATGCCATGCCAGCTTCCATTTCTGCTGTGCAGGGCGGAGGGGCAAGCAGAGACCAGGCAGAAAAGGGATGGGATCCCTGGGCAAGGATGGGCAGCCATCCCTCTACCCTACCTATCACCATGGATGCTTGTAAATCGCATATCTTCCCCTCTCCCCACACTTCCCTTATACCCAGAATTCATCTTGGTGGAGAAGCAAGGACAGATTTTAGAGATTAAAAAAATTCTTATTCTAGGGAGGCTGACACCACCTAAAGTGACAATTTAAATAATAAGAAGAGATGGAATTTAAACTACATTGATCATTTAGTTCATTTTTCTACTAACTGTCAGATGAAAGTTATAGAGAAATGAAAGTTCAGGAACAGGCACAATGAATTCATTTTCCATGTTCATCCAGGTTAAAGTGTGAACAAAACTGTGTGACCCAATTACACATAATGTTATTGTTGTTAAACATTTCTGCCTGAGCGTAATGCATCTAAATATTATATGTTTAAATATTGAAGGGACATTAACCTTCGACTGAAACAGGATAATGTATGTAAAGATTCCTGGCACCCATCAAGTGCTAGGTGAACCTTAATTTCTTTAATGTTGTGTAGGGTCATTGTCAGGATGCATAACAACTATGTTATTTGGACCAGGGCTCTTAGTCCTGCATTTGGAGACTGACTGCCGGGCAGGACGGACCCAGAAGAGCATCAGCGTGATGATATGGATGATGTGGTTCGGAGCAGTGATTCCCAAACCTGGTTCTGCACCACAATCACCTGGGCAGCTCATTAAAAAATATAGGTAATTTCTCCTCTGTTTCCCCTTGTGATTAGGATGGAGTATTTCTGGGGAGGTGCCAAGGTATCTTTTGAAAACCGTTAAAAAGCAGTTTAGATGGCACTGTCAACACCAAGAGCACTGTGGTCCGTCTTCGGTCATTTATTTCCTTCTTTGGTTATTGTTGACTCAAGCAGATGCACGTCGGGTAGACTAGAGAAAACCAGATTTGATTGGTTGTTTTTATCGGTACCAACTTCTGTGCCTGACCAGCTTAGCTTCTGTCAATTCCCTAAATGGCAAAACAAAACAGATGCAAGGCATGATGAGCTTTCTGTTGGCCCAGGTCACAGACGATGGCATCTCCCCTTCACCTCAGCAGAACACAAGATCTGCATGCCTCGAGCAAACACGAGGTGCCAGGCGAAATCCTCAATCTGGACAGAATCATTTTCTTGTTTTTCTCTCCTTTGGGTCCCTGCTTTCAGGTCCCAGAGGTGCATGGCTTCCATGAACTCTCCAACAGAGGATTTTTACTGCAGCACGAACAGCAAAGCAGGCAAGGTGTTTGCTAGCATTCCTGTAAGTAACATCTTCCTTTGGGGTCCTGGCACTTCGATCCCACCCCTGTCACCACTTCCTGGCGCAGCTGCCTGAATGCGGCCTCCCCGGCGCTGTCTGAGTCATCGTTTTCTGTTGGCCACCTGACCAAGTGATGCCCTGGCTGTACCTGGCAAGTGGCCATTGTGCTGAACATAATTGTTCCAGTAAGACGTGGCTGATTAGCATAGAAATCTCCATAAGACTTTCTATTCTAATTTGGCTGTTAGAATTCTGGCCCCTCTCAGAGGTCATGCTAACCTAGTTAAGGCTCTTGGAGGAAATGCTGTCGTTCCAGCTCATTGCATTTGCATTAAAATATATTGTCCTTCAGCTTTCATGCTAACCAGCTACCCATCACCTGCAACTTTCTGCAGAACTTGAACTGCAGGGCTCCATCCGTTATTTAAGTTGGAATCCGGGAAGCACAGTGGAAACATATGACAGGCACCAGGACATTAAGGTCATTAGAGTTCTAGCTGTGTGCACTTCACTCTGGATAAAGTGAAAATTTTAGATGAAGAGCAGATTACTGCAAAGTATAAGGATGCTAACTGCTGGGGCCCTTCCAGTTTGTATCCCATAGAGACCATGTGGTATCGGGAGAGCGTGAACACCAGCCTCAGACTGCCTGGCTGAGATTCCTAATCTACTAGGTAGGAAGTTTGGGGATTTGGACAGGTGACTTAGCTTTTTTGTGTGCCACAGTATATCTCTCTATAAAATAGGAATGATAAAAGACTGGTACATATTTCATTGGGTTACCAGGAGGCTTAGATGAGACCATCCTTATAGAGTAGTATGTTACATATGCTTAATCAATTTAGTTTTTAATTAGTTATTGATATTATATATGCTCAATCAATGTTTTTTTTTTGTCAGTAACAATAACAGACCTGCAGAATGGTTAAGTCTTCACATGTCTTACTGATATGATTCTTAAAAATCAGTTTGAGAATAGATATCCAGGTCTGGGACTAGCACAGTAAATGAGAAGGGATGATTTCTGCCACTGCAAAGATTTCACTGCAGAGAGAGAGCCTGCAAAGTGATGAGTACCCGTCACTGCAGGTGCAAGAAGAGGGTGAGAGAGCATTCTTTCAGGATGTTTTAGATTTGTTTGTATTGGTTTGGAAGTTATAAAGTGCTTAGAATAATACCTGACACCATATAATAAGCATGTAATAGTTTTATTTATATTATTGTTGTTATTATTAATATAATTTCCATTTTTACTTGTATTATCTTGCTTAAACATCATGACAACCTAGTGAAAAAGGCAATATGATTGATCCATATTACTAATGAGGAAATCAAGGCTAAGAGAGGTTAAATAACTTCTCTAATGTCCCTTAGCTTATATGTGCCAAAACCACAATGTAAAGCAACTATAGTGGCTCTTTTGGACTCTCCTTGATGTGACTTATTATAGACTGTGTATCAGAGCAATTGCAGAGCTATGAAAAATTTGTTGCATTCTTTTGACTTGTAGATTCCAAATTATTTTCTTTTTTAAAAGGGAGAATTGGTCCTCTTTAATGTTTAGTGATGGATGGTGAATTTTTGAAGGGCCTTGTATACAATGTGTTGCAATGAACTGAATGTTCGGGTCCCAAAGTTCCTGTGTTGCACTCTTAACCCCCCAATGTGATGGAATTTGGAGGTGTAGGGCTTTTGGGAGGTGATTAGGTAATGAGGATGGAGCACTCATGAATGGGATTAGTGCCCTTGTAAAAAGAGACCCCAGAATTCTCCCTTGTCCCTTCTGCTACATGAGGTTACGTCAAGAAGACAACCATCTATGAATCAGGATGCGGACTATCACCAGATATTGAATCTGCTGCTACCTTGATCTTGGAGTTTCCAGCCTCCAGAACTGTGAGAAATAAATGTGTTGCTTAAGCAACCCAGTCTACGGTATTTTGTTACAGCAATCTGAATGGATTAAGATGCACTCCTTGTAAGGAAAGGGGTCATGACCTTTGGTCTCCTCATGGAATTCCTTATGGGTTGAACTGTCACTCATTATTTCATGACCGTGAGAGATTATCTGTCTCACTCTCAGGTTTTAGACAAGACTGTGTCTAATTCTTCCTCAAGAAAAATCTAATTTTAAAATAGTCTTTAAGAAAAGGAGAACCTATACTCTCCTTTCATGACCTTCAAATAAAATTAGACTTAAAAAAATGATCCAAATTGGAAAAAGCTATAAAGATCATTTAAAACAACTCCTCCATTTTATATTTGAGGTGGAGACCAACAGAATGGATAGGAGTCATCAAAGTTTATTTGATTAACTACCATACAGCATGGTGGCTAAGAGTGTGGACTCGGTGACCAGATGGTTTGGGTTTGAGTCAGTTCTACTTCCTAGCTGTGTAATAATGTCTGTGTCTCAGTTACCTTATTTGTTACATGGCAGCAATAACAGTACTTACTATATAGTGTTGTTATGAGGATTGCAAGCACTTGGAACAGAAGCTGGGTCATAGTAAACTACATGTAAGTGTTTACTAATCTTGTTGCTCTTGTCAGCACTGGGATTGGAGTCCCAGATTGCTTAATTCCCTGTCCAGTGCTCATTTCTTTTCCCTAAATTGTCATCCATCAAGATCTTTTATTTTATTTTATAGATTTTATTGATTTTTTTACAGAGAGGAAGGGAGAGGGAGAGAGAGTCAGAAACATCGATGAGAGAGAAACATCGATCAGCTGCCTCCTGCACACCCCCCACCAGGGATGTGCCCGCAACCAAGGTACATGCACCTGACTGGAATCGAACCTGGGACCCTTGAGTCCGCAGGCTGACGCTCTATCCACTGAGCAAAACCAACCAGGGCTCCATCAAGATCTTTGTGTCTTGTTGAGTTTCTTCCTGCTTTAGTCTGACCCATGCCCACCTTCACAGGTAATGTTCATAATGATCATAGGACTCTGAGATCATACAGACCTGGGATTGAATTCCAACTTTACCACATACAGGTTGCCTCCTTGTACCTCTGTTTCTTCCTTTCTAGACTGAGATCATAAAGGAGTAATTATTAAAGCTTCTGCACAGCAAAGGAAACAATCAACAAAATCAACAAAGTAAAAATTCAGCCCATAGAATGGGAGAAAATATTTGCAAATCATATATTGGATATGGAGTTATCTAAAATATATAAAGAACTCCTACAACTCAATGACAAAAAAAAATCCAATGTAAAAATGAGCAAAGGAAGAGGCAATTCTCCAAAGAAGACATACAAATGGCCAGCATGAAAAGATGTTCATCACTAATCACCAGGGAAATGCAAATCAAAGCCACAGTGTGATATCACCTTACACCTGTTAGGGTAATATATATGCGAAGTGTTGGTGAGGATGTGAAGAAAAGAGAGCCCTTGCCCACTGCTGATGGGAATGTAAATTGGTGCATTTACATAATTTACAACAAATTTGGAAAACAGTATGAAGGTTCCTCAAAAAATTAAAAATAGGGGTACTGTTTTGTAACTTCCAATTTTTACTTCTTAATCCCTTCACCTTTTCCAAATAGTCACAGGAATGTAAAGTACAGCATAAGGAATATAGTCAATAATATTGTAATAACTATGTATGGTACCAACTTGATATTGGAAATATCGGGGGGAGGGGAGGGGAACATTTTGTAAAGTATATGATTGTCTAACCACTATGCTGTACACCTGAAACCAAAACAAGATAATATTGAGTACAAAGTGTAATTGAAAAAATAAAATTTACACTTAAAAATAGAAGTGCTGTATGATCTAGCAAACTCTCTTCTGGATACATTCCCAAAGAAAATGATATCAGTGCCTTGAAGAGACACCTGTACTCTCATGTTCATCCCAGCATTAGTCACAATAGCCAAGTTGTGGAAATAACTTACGTGGCCATCAAGGATGAATGGATGTTTAAAGTGTGGTATATACATACAACGGAATATTATTCAGCCTCATACATATCTAAATCTTGCCATTTGCAACAATATGGATGAACCTTGATGCAGGGACATAAAGCATTAATGAAAGTCAAATGTTTCAGTGAATAAGTTTCAGCAGTTCAACTTTATAACAATTATAAATCTGTTTAAATTTTCTGAACAATGTTAGTATTTGGATTTTTTTTAAAGCAAGTAAAGTGATTCTTATTGATGTCAACTAAATGGTGTTTGAAGCGTTTTTATCATACAGATTCCATCCATTCACTATACTTTTCTGAGTTGTCCTACATACAAGTACATGTTTTTACTATTGTCTGTCTTCTATGCTATTCCTATAAGTGTGCTATTAAAATACATTAAACTATTTAAAAAGCAATAAAATCAAACAGAGCGGCACTGTGGCTAACATTGGGACCACCGCATTGACTGATGACCTTGACTAATGACCCTCCCCTCCCCCTTCTCTGCTGCCCTGGTGCTGACCAATCAATGGAGACCACAACCCTGAAAGGACACCTGGAAAGCTTGATACCACATATTTGATGAATCTAAAATAGTCAAATTCATAGAAGCAGAGAGTAGAACGCTGGTTGCCAGGGGCTGTGGAGAGGGGGATTTGGGGAGGCATTAGTCAATGGGTATGAAATTTTAGTTATATAAGATGAGTAAGTCCTAGAGATCTACTGCACAGCATAGTGCCGCCTTAGTCTGTTTGAGCTGCTATAAAAAAGTATCACAGCATCTCTCTCTGTGGAGTGAGCCCACACCTTTCCCACCCCCTTCTCCAGGCTCATTTTCTTTGCTTTGCTCTTTCTTCTAAGCTCCAAGGACCTTTCTTTACTTCTGTGACTTGTTTCCCAAGCCCATTTCTTATATGGCTCGCTTCTACTTCTGTGACTTTCTAAATAAGCTTTCTCTTATAGTTTGAGGAGGGAAAAAAGAAAAGAAAAAGGAAACACACAGCCTGAGTAGCTTATAAGCAGCAGATATGTATTGCTCATGGCTCTGGAGGCTAGAAGTTCAAGGCCAGCATGGCCGAGTGAGGGCCCTTTTCCTGGATGCAGACCTCATGTTCTGTCCTCACCTGGTGGAAGGGACGGACCTCTGTGGTATCCTATCTAAAAAACACAGAATATGCAAATTAACCATCACTTTGCAACAAAGATGGTGGCGCACACAGCCAATAAGGAGGGATTATTCAAATTGATGCAACAAAGATGGGGGCAGCCAGGCTTGCTGTGGGGGAGGGTGGGGAGGGGTGGAGGGAGCTAATAGGAGGGTGGTAGGGTCAGAACAAAGGCGGCTCCGGCCCTGAGTGAAGGCAAAAGGTGGCGACCAGAGCGAAGGCCCGGGTTTCAGGTGCCGGAGGGATGCCAATGCTAGCAGCCAGGGGAAGGAAGGCCTATTCTTGCACAAATCTTTGTGCATCGGGCCTCTAGTCTATTTTATGAGCTCTAATCACATTCATGAGGGTTCCACCCTTATGACCTAATCACTCCTCAAAGATCCCACCTACTAATACCATCACTTTTGGGGGATTGGAATTTGGGGGGGAACACAAACATTCAAACAGTTCCTATAGTTAACAGTAGTGCATTGTACACTTACAAATTTGCTAATATGGTAGATCATATGTTAAGTATTTTTATCACAGAAATACTAATTTAATATTACGAGGGTGGGAGGAAACCTTTAGAGGTGATGGATATGATCATGGCATGGATTATGGTGCCAGTTTCACAGGCATGCACTTATCTCCAAACTCATCAGGTGTATACTGTAAGTATGTACAGTTTTTTCCATGTTAGTTATACCTCAATAAAGTGGTTTCAATAACCCTTTTATTTGGATTGCATACAGCATTAAATGAGCAATTATAAATAAAAGCACTTAGCAGAATGCCTCACACTTGTTAAGTCTGTACTTAATACATGCCCATATATTACATTATTATTACTGTTGTTACAGTTCCTTGTGAATTTTTCCAAGTCATAAGAGTATTTTCCTCTTTCAGGTGATCTGAATAGGCTGAGCATCAATGAAAAGAGAGGCTGAACATCTCACAAATAGAATACCTGTGAGTATGAAGCCATTGTGATACTCATGTGAGTTAGACTTATAATTCCCAAGCATCAATCCTTGGATCAGATATTTCAGCATTCTCTAGGGAGCTTGTTAAAATATGGATTACAGGGGTCTCATCTCATATCTGTTGAATCAGAATATCACAAGAAAGTAGGTCCCAGGCATATAAAACTCTCTAAGTATACTTTATGAGCTATCAGATTTGGAAACTATGGGATTAGGTAGCCACCTAAATAGAGTGACTTAAAGATAGCCAAAAATTTTCTTATAGTATGACCTTCCATTCATACATGCATTCATCCATCTGTCTATTCATTCATCAACCAAACATGTATTAGTGTTTGGCTTATGACCTGCTACTGCATGGTTGGTACAAAGTTGATCGTTCAAGGGAATGCATAAAATAAGTAAAATAATACATAATGGGCTATAAGAGTTATGAGGGTTCAGAAAACATGAACACTTCTTCCAAGTTGTTGCGGAAGAACCAGGAGAAGTTTCATTGTATCTCAGGGCATCAATGCTCTTGAGATCCTTCTGTGATTCAAGCTTTTCCTGCTCCTGACTGCAGTAGGTACTGGGTCTCCATAGCTTTCTGACTTACTCCTTATGTATTAGATGAGTTATGTGTTTGGTTATTTGATTTATTTATGAGCTGAGAACTTGATGGAAGTGAAGACTGCATCTTAATCATCACTTCCACCTCCCCACCACTCCCCCAGCTAGGTGCCTGGCGCTGGCTGAGCATCTGCAGTAAGTGCTCAGTAAACACGAAACGGGTTGGGTTGTTATGCCTGTTATATAAAGTAGGGAAACAGTGGGAGCACGACTGAAGGGTTAGGGCTTGGACAAGATCCTGGAGCACCTGGAATTTGAATCAAATTTGGCCTTTAGCTTTTCGGCAATGAGCCTGAGATCATTTTGGAAGCCATATCTTTTGACTAGAAAGAAGGTAGAAAGGGTAAGAACTAGGGGAGTATATCTCAAAGTGGGGAAAGGCACAGAGATATTTTTAGTGTAAACTAGGAAGAATTACATTCAATTATGAAGTGAGTAAATTATTCCCTTTTCAGCTCTATTTCAATCCATCTGATTCTTTCAAGGAGACATTCTGAATTGGGTGCTAGTATTTTAACACCTCTCTACCTCTTACAAATGTACCCTTCTAACAAAGAGAAATCATACTATAGGCTCAGAATCTTGGCAGGTATATTAATTATCTATTGCCATATTAATGTATATAACAGACATGCAACAATACCTCGCTGCCTTTCAACAATAAATCTTTATTTAGCTCGGAAGACTGGATTTGCTTTCAAGGTTAGCAATTCGAATCTCAACTGATTCTTGGCTGGGGCAATTGGCCTCTACTTCATGCATTTCTTCTATCCTTCCATCAGGCTAGCCTGAGTGCATGCCCATTGCAGAAGAGAAATCCCAGGGAAGAGCTTTTCGTTCCTCTGCAAGTGTCAAATCTGGTAACACAACATTGGCCAGAGCGAGTTCTGTGGCTGAATTCAGTATCAAGGGATGGAGACACGGGCTCTGTCTATGTAGTGAGAGGAACTCAAAGTCATGTGTCAAAGAGGCATGGATACAGGACGGGATCATGGTTCATTCATGGTGTCAGTGTATCTACTCCAGCAGGCAAGAGTGTTTAGTTGGTCTAGCTGGTGTATCTCAGCAGTTGGAGCATTGACTCAGGAACTAAGAGATCGCCAGCTCAATCCCCAGAGGGAGCCATGCAGGAGGAAGTCACTTGGTGACTTCCTCTCTCATGGATGTTTCTCTCTTTCTATCCCTCTCCCTTCATCTCTCTCTAAAAAATCAATATATATATATATATATATATATATATATATATATATATATATATATTTTAATAAAAGAGTGTCTAGCTAGAATTTCATAGCATGTTTTAACTTTATTTTCTTAAACTATCTCTTTGAGGCAAGTGATACAAGTTTTTAATTATGATAGTAAAATAAAGTTTTCTTTTAAAATAAATTTATTTGGGACAAGATAAGTGGATGTCATGAAAATGTCTTTTTATAAAAGTAGCCCATGGGATACACAGACATGGCACAGGTCACCAGATGAAGGAAGTGGCACATTTGGAAATCTCTGAACCAGAATGATTGCAACTGGGACTGTGAACAGGGGGTGCATATAAGAGATGCTGCATATTCTGCAAAATAAGCTTAGTAAGCATGGGTTCAGTTGAGTTTGGTTAATAGTCATATATCACGTGTCGACACCTGCTTGACACAGTGACAAAAGCCATAGTTACAAAGATAAAAAAAACTTGAGGTCTTTGTCCTAAAGCAGTTTATAATCCAGTGAATGAGAGGACGTCACAGTGAACTCAGACATGCTGGGGTAAATGGTATATACAGTTCATGTGCCCTGGGTGCCTACAGAAAGGGCACTACATTTCAGCTGGGGAGTGGACCAGGGGGAAGGGCTCCTAGCAAGCTTCTTAGAGGAGGCTCTGGAAGAATGAAACAAGTCTCCCTGATGAGAAGGGAGAGGAAAGACATAGAAATTCTCTCTGGGAATGTTCCTTCTTCCTGCAGAAAGATGCTTGCTATAAGAGATGTGACTGAAGGGTGGGAGGCAGCTGGGTAGTAGACAGCTCTGTTTGCAAAGCTAGACAGCTTAGGATCTATCTTCTCTGTTATGGACAGCAGGGAGTCATTACGTTCTCCAGCAGGGAAGAGGGGTGTGTGTGTGTGTGTGTGTGTGTGTGTGTGTGTGTGTGTGTGTGTGTGTACATTTACATACATGTATTTAAACCTACACATATATCTGCCAAGTGGCTTTGTTTGCAAACTTGTAGTGACAAGAGGCTCATTTTCTACACTTGAGCCTGTTATAGTCCCGATTTTACCAGATGAAAAAGATTGAGGGACACAAAACTGGTATTGGGGATTGTTTCAGTAAATGAAGTAGGTAAGAGACACAGAGGGGCTGAAATGACTAGGGAGAGTCTAGATGTAAAGATAGAGAAGGGAGCTTCTTTGGTTAATGCCAAGAGCTTTAAAAATGTGAATTGTGGTTGTGCCCACTTTAGAGTCTAGACTTACCGCATAAACAACTCCCAAACCACAGAAATATCTATTTTTCCTTATAATTGGACAAAGCAATGCTGACACCCAGTGGTGGGTTCAGACTACTCACAGCTCCCAGAGGATCCCCAGGGAGTTGGAAGTCAGCTTGGCCAACCTCAGGCATCACAGCATCCCAGGATCCTTAGCTAAAAGGGCAAGTCTAAATTCAGCTAGAAATGGCTGGCCACGTGATGTGTTTGGCACCACACAAAGGATAGTTCTGAGTGAGTGTAATGCAGACAAAAGAGCTAAATTAAACCTGCAGATGAGAACAGCATTGCATCAAAGTCAGCCCCTTCTGAAGCAGAAGCAAAAGCAATTACTCTCAGAGTTCCCCGGAGACTTCCTATCCAAAGCACCAATACAGAAATGGAATATTTAAAGGTCAGTTTCTCAGTCAAATCAATAAATACTCAGTTTGTCTGGCTGTGCCCAGACTCACTGCTTTGGATGAAAGCAACTTAGTCGCTATTTCGACAGAGTCAGGACATGTCAGAGCAACAAGGAATTTGACAGATCAGATGGGAAAAGAGTAGGGGAGAGGGAATGAAGTTCCCAAAGTCTCAGAGCAAACTGATAGCAGAAAAGAAGCATCAGTGTGCTTTCCATCTGGTCAGACTTAATGGCTGGAGCTCCTGCAGCCACCCTGGGCCATGCGGCAAGGGTTGCATTTTAAAAATGGTGGAACAGAAAGATGGAAGAGGTCTGGGTCATGGGCAAATTCAGGGAGCTGCCATGACTATGCTGAATGACAGACCTTCAGATTTTTAAGAATCCTCATCCATTTTTGTTTTAGTCCATTGGTGCAGCTATAACAACAATACCATAGACGGGGAGAGTTACAAAGCAAACATCTATTTCTCACAGTTCTGGAGGCTGGGAAGTTCAAGATCAAGGTGCTGGCAGAGTCGGTGTCTGGTGAGAGCTTGTTTCCTGGTTAATAGGTAGCTGTCTTCTTGCTATGTCCTCCCATGGTCGAGAGGGGTAAGAGAGCTCTTCAGAGGTTAGATTATGGGCACTAATCCCATTCATGACTGCTTATCTATGGCTGTTGACTATTTTAGCAAAAAAAAAAAAAAATGAACTTTATCTGTTTGATCCACTATTGTATCTCCAGTACTTAGACCAGTGCCTAGTACAAAGTAGATGTTCAGTAAATGCTTGTTGAATAAGTGAGTGTGCACAGATGTATGTACCTAATGGACCTCTAGTTCTTGAGCAATGGCAGCATTAGGTAGGATACACAGGATTAGCAAGTGCCTGGTCATTGCCTAAAACTCAAGTTCCTGTACCTTGTAATTTTTGTACTTTATAGCCGTGAAAGTCAATGTTGCCTATTTGGCAAGGATTCAAAGAGGTGGTCTGGTCTGATGGAGAAAAATTATTTATTTCAAATCTGGCTTCGGAAGAACACCAGGAAGATGTTGTCTCAGGCTAACCTGGTCTGCTACCTTTACTGCTACTTTCCTTTATAGGCAACATTTGCAGATGTTGGTTGATTACTGGCTCATGTCATGGGTTAGCTGATTCTGGACGGAGTCGATGTATTTACCTAAAAAACAATGACCTACTCTGTAAAGTCACTATGAGGGAAAAGGATGGAAGGTTTTCTGCTTCCATTGCAGTTCATTCCTGACTGTGGGCTTGACTTCAACAGGAATGCTTTTTCCCTTCCCTCTTTTCCCCTCCATTCTCTTTTCTCCCTCTCCTTCCTTTTCTCCACCCCTCACTGCTTTAATACATAAGGTTTATTTTTACCCCACAGCAACCCAACATTAGTGTCCCTGGTCAGCCTGAGGATGCCTAGGAGATTAGTTAGAGACCCAGGCACTTCCTATCTTGTAACTGAGCTCTTTTAGGGCCTCGGGGACCTTTGGAAATGGGAAAGAATGGGAAGGATCATGCACGGGAGATTTTTAAAAGTCAAATGCATGATCCCTTTAGAGTGTGAAGTGTCCAACATCTTGTCCTGCCTAAAACCCACTTGTCACAGAATAAATTCCAAGCTCTCAGGGTGTCCTGCAACACCCTACATGCTTGGACCCTGCCTACCTCTTTGATGTTATCTCACACTATTTCTCCCTCCTCACTCCCTCCGCTAGAGACACACAGGCTTTCCCCCTCACTTCTGAATATACTAAGCTTTGATCTGCCTCCAGGCCTCTGTGATCATTGGCCCCTTTGCATGGATGCTCTAACTCAGCACAGCTGGCTTCTCTGGATTCAGTAGACCTCAGCCTGGAGAGGTCCTCGCCAGGCTGCCCTTGTTAATGCCCCCTTACCCTTTCTCAAAGATACTTGATCTTATTGCATCCTTTGTATTCTTTTACTTTCTTCATAGCAGGTATCAGTGTCTGAAGTTAGATGTGCTTGTTTATTCATGGGAGCAAGCATCCATGTGTGGTATACGATTGTCCATCCCTGGAGCTCAGAAGAGAGCCTGGCACCTGATCAGTACTTAGCACATGGCTACTGAGTACTTACCACGTGACAACCACTCCTTTAAAGCACTGCACCAGGCATTAACTCACTTAATTCTCATAACACCTCTGTAAGGCCACTACTGGTATAATCCTTATTTCATACACACAAAAAGGGAAGTCCAGAGAGGTTAGCTAACTAGTATAGGGTTGCATAGGTAATGAATTGAAAAGCTGGCATTCTGACTCTGTGACCTTGACCACTGTATTATATCACCCCCGGTCAGAACCCCAGTTTTGGAACAGAATTTGGTGTCATCTGATCATCTCACCATCTTTAGAGTCATAGATATGTCCTGTGACGTTCCTTCTAGGTTTCCTAACTTTTCATGGGCAGCCTGGGGGCAGAGCGCCCACTTCCTCTTGAGTGCACCCACTTCCTATGGGATGTGAATTTCCCCTTTCATATTGAGCTACAGTTTGCTTCCTTATAACTTCTCCCTGAAAATTCATTTTCCACTTGTTCAGTTCCCTGTGTCCTAGGGAAGTCCATTAGCAGCAACAAGGTCTTCCTCCTGACACTTCTCTCCTCTCAGGAAATAGTGATGGGACCTCCACAGGAAGGTTTATCTTCCTCACCTTGCAAGGAAGCACAAAGTGTCTGTACAGACAATAGAGGGGTGAGCCCATTCTTTGTGCCTGTGCCTCTCTGGGGAAGCTGGGGACCAGCCATGAGTTAGTGGGATTTGTAAACCCATCACATCTGATGTCTCTGAATCTCATCTCACAGCCAGGATGGTAACAAAAAAACCCATATGGCATACAGGCAACTCCTCCCCAGGACTGTGAGCCGTTATCTGCTGCTCCTGGGATGATGCTATTAGCATTACTTACAGCTCCCGTTCCTCCTTCACAGCCTGAAATCACACGCATGGGAGAGACTGATAAAGAAACTGGCTTATATATGCCTCTCCTTTCATTGCTGATAGGCTTGGCTCTTGTGGATTTCTTGCCGAATAATGGAATTGTGAAGTGAGGAGAAAAATTATCATTGGGTTAGGGAGTATGGAGATCCATTGTTATGGACTATCTTAAGGTTACTGACTCAGGGCTGGAGGTGGGCAGCATTTAGAGACAGAATAAAGCAATTGGCAAAGAGAGGGCAAGAGGAAGGGAGAGAAAGGGAGAGGAGGGAGAGAGGTGGCAATTCAGTGTAGAGGAGACTGGCTAACCTACGTAAATATACCAGCTCCATTTATTTGTTTATGACTCAGGCAAGTTATGTTACCTCTCTGAGCCTCTTAAAAATAGGCAGACAATGCCTAGCTGACACAGCTGGAAGAGGGCTTAATTACACCTTTGTGTTTCGTGTGCTAGAGGTCCTCAATACACATTCATTTAATACAATTTCATTCCATTGGACTTAAGTGAGGTTTCTTTTATTTGTAAAAAGTCTATTCCAGGCATCTGACTAAATCTGCTTATTAACTAGGGTAGCACTGAGGCAAGGGAGAAGAATTCCCAATAATGACGATTTGAATATGCTGAGTGCTTTATACTCTTGCAAAATGCTTTCCGATGTGCTGTTTCATTTACTTCTCGTGACACCCTTATGAGATAAGGATAATATTGTTACACTCTGCAGATGAGGAAACTGGGACACAGAGGCCATTGACCTGGCCCAAGATCACAGTTCGTGTGTGACTGGTCACTGTTGTAGCCCAAAAGACCTGGACCAGGACCTTGCTTGTGTTCAGGTCTTCTCCCTTCATTGAACATCGAGTCCCTTCCTGGGCTTGCAGAAGTTAACCTCAGGTTACTCATCTCTGCATCTTCCAGGTTCATGCCTGGCACACAAAAATCATCAACTAGGTGTTTATAGAATTTTAAAAGTTTCATGCAAGTGTGGATGATCAATGAATTTTGCAGGAATGGAGCTTAATGGGCTCAGTGTACTAAATAAGACAACTTATGAATGAGCCCTTCCTCACCCATCTCAGACCCTGCAAATGTTGTTCCTAACTCCATTTCTTAGCTAATTTGTGTCTTGAACTGGAGCAGTAAAACTATCATGAAAACAATTGTGGGGAAAATTAAAATGGCTGGTCCACAGAATCTGTGTCTTTATAAATAAAGAAAGAGAATTACTCTGAGGATCAGATACTGCTTAGGGGAGCAGCATGGAGTAGTGATAAGGGAATAGGGCTGGGGCAGATTCTGACCCCAGCTATATGGATCTTTATGTATTTTAATAAACTCTGCTTTTATGATTATTCAAAGTATGTGTATATATTTTTGGTGACAATATATAAATATATATATATATATATATATATATATATATATATATATATACACACACACACACACACACATATATGTATATTTTCTCTCATGATTTTAAGGCAATCAACCCACCCCTTACACTGCATGGCTAGCACTAATGACTAGACTTGTAGTCACCCCTTAATTAATTATCTTTCCAGACCTGTCTCTTCTTGATTTTTCTGCCCTTTGCTTCCTTACCTATTCCTAGCCTCCAGAGCTCCTGGCCCCTTGTGTCATCTCCCATTTGCGGTCTCCTGCTGGGGTCTGACCCATGGCACTACTTTGGTTCTGGCTTCCCTTGTTGATTAGAATGAATTCTGGTGTGTGTGTGTGTGTGTGTGTGTGTGTGTGTGTTTCTAGCTACCCTGAGAAATAGACACTCACATGAGAGTAATGCCCTTCAATTAGGCTCATTTCTTCAAATAAGAGTTGAGCCTAGAGAATCTTTAATTTCTAATGTGTAATGATTCAATTCATTTATTCCTGTATCCCTTCATTCCCTCTTAGTCTGTTTGGGCTGATATAACAGAGTATCAGAGACTGGGTGGCTTATAAACAACATACATTTTTTTCTTACAGTTCTGGAGGCTGGAGGTCTGAGATCAGAATGCCAGTGTGGTGAGGTTCCGGGGAGGACCCTGTTCTGGGTTGCAGACTGCCATCTTCTCAATATAAGACAGAGGGCTTTCTGAGGCCTCTTTTATAAGGATTCTAATCCCATCCCAAAGGCCTCACCCTCCTAATACCATCATCTTGGTGGTTAGGATTCTAACCTATAAATTTGGAGAAGTCATAAACATTCAGTCTATGGCACTTTCCTTTAATCAACAAATACATATTGAGTCTCACCTACTTCCTGGGCACACCAATGCTATATACCATGTAACTAGGACTCAGTCCTTGCCCATGGAGCCTAGCACATAGAAGGGGTTATGATGTGTAGCATAGTGGTTAAGAGCATGGTAGGTAAATAACCTTTGTCACCTTGGTCAAGGTATTTAAACCTCTCTGAGCCTGTTTCTGCATTTGTAAAATGGGTGTATTACCTTGTAGAATTACTGTGCTATCAAATGAAACACATGAACACATATTAAGCTCTCAATTGATGTCAGATATTGTTTTTATTAGTGAGGGACAGATAAATAAGATGTCCTTAGAAATATAGTTGATCAATGCAGTGATAGGCAAAGTACAGGAGATCCTTCCTTATCCATGTGTCAGAAAGCTTTCTGGAGGAAGTGACATCCAGCTAACTCCTTAAGAGTGAGCATGGGCAGTGATGTTAAGCAAAATGGAACATTCCAGAGGGCAGGAAGAGCATGTGCAAAGGCCCGGAGCAGAGAAACAGCATGCAATCTGAATGTAGTTCAGAATGGTTTGAGAAACATTTTGAGAATGAGTGGGGAAAGATGGGGCTATTATCCTGCCTTATTTCTTTTTCTTGAGTCTCCTCTTCCTCTTGCCCCTTCCCAGTCCATGGCCCCATCTCTTTACCCTACTTTTTTTCTTTCTCTTTGCACAGATGTGATTTGCTAGGGGCAAAGCTGCTTCCTCTCAGTGACTTACATACAGAACTGCTGATGCAGGTACCCCATGGAAAACTTGGAGCCATATTCTATTTAGAGACATTTCAGCCTTACACAGCACATCCAGCCACTGCAGCTTGCTTCATTACCCATCAGGGGACATTTGGATGGAAATAAATGGGTTCTTCACCTTGTTCCCCATGCAGATCTGTCTGGCAGTGGACAGTTTGGGGGAGTGAGCAAGAGATCACTGACATGAGCTTCTACCTGCCCCTGGTAGGGGCACCAAATATCGGGCTGGGGGACACTTTATGGATTATTTCTACTGTGTTGTGACATGGAAAACTGAAAATTATAATTCTAGACCCAGGAATGATAGGGCATAGGGAATGACTGGGACTGGTAGGGAGAGAGTGACCTTGATATTGACCATGGGGAGAGTAGTTGCAAAGCTGTTGTGATTTGACTCCCTGACCTACCATCAATGGCCAATATGTGGCATGACTGCCTCTACTCCTCCTTTATGTACCCATGGCAAGGGGCAGCTCTTAGTTTAATAAGTTGTCCTTAAATGGGATGCACGGTTGTGGGTGGAAGGAAGTTCCCTGACAGTGGAAAAGTTCAAGCAGAAGTCAGAGTTTGTGGCGGGCATTCAGACATCACGAAGATGTTTGTACCAGGTTATCTCCCATAGCTGTTAACTTTATGTCAAAAAATGATTTCATATAAGGATCATTATTCTGTCTTATGGGCTGGAAAGCATTTTCTTATCAATGATATGATTTAATCTTCACAAAGAAAAGATTTGTACTATTCCCATTTGTACTATTCCCATTTTATAGACGAACAAACGGACCTCAGGAGTCCAGTCACATCCAGCTGTGCTTTAACTACATGTGGCTTAGGTTCGCATAAAGAATGCTCTTCCTACAGGGCTTAAACATGCTTGCAGATTCAGCTTACAAATCAGAAATGATGTATATGTGCCCTATACATCCTGCTTTTAATTTTTTGACAGAACCACCGTTATGCCAACTCTGATTTGCTGTTCGAATGCCTATGTTTCTTGCTACTTTTCAATGTTTTCTTTTGGAAAAAAAAAAAAAAAAATATATATATATATATATATATATATATATATATATATTTGCACATGAGTATTTCCTCTTTACAGGATGCCAGGCACATTAGCTGGTTGACCTAAGAAGTAGTTCCTAAGGGGTCAAAGGTTACGGGTTTATTTACATGATTCCTGGAGAATTTTATTGTGGTGATACTTTCCAAGCTGTTTCTCTAGTATCCTCTCTATCCAATTGTAGTCCATTCTTCAAGGTCCACACTAAAGCTCACCTTTTCCTAGAGCCTTAGGTAACCTCAGGGCATGGAGTTTCCTGCCTTAATTGATCACCTGTAGCACTGCTGTGTGTTATCTTCATTCTGACTCATGTAAATTCTTTTAAAATTGCCTTCCATTTGTAAGTCACCTGTTGCTGCTTAGGCTATGAAATCCTCAGTTGTATGTTTTCCTCTTCCTTTATAGACCCCAAATCCCTTGCTGTAATGTTGGGCACCAAGAATGTTGAATAACTACTTGAGGATTTTGAATTTACCTCTGTGCACTTAATATGTTAAAATATACTTTCCATTTGCCCTATAAAAGCAGAAGTAGCATTTAGGCTTGGTTCAAGAACTCAGTGACCTTGAATTTGAACCTTGGCCCTGCCACTTTCTAAAAAGGTGACCTTGAGAAAGCATCTTTGCCCTTTCAAGACTTATCCATAGAGTGGGGGTCATGGCAGTACCTACATTGAAAGGACATCATGAAGATTAAATGAAGGAGAGTGAGGTTTGTGAGCACCGTGCCCGCCCGGCACACCATGAAAGCCCAGTGAATGTTAGCAGTTGCCGTAAGAGTTGCTGTTCTTCTTCTTACCACAGTATCTGTCAGAGAAAATGCCCTGGATTGTTGAAATGATTTGGTGCCCTGACTCTAGGGATATATACTAGTAAATCAAGAGCCCTATTTTAGATATGCATGTATACATTTGTATGCTTGCACTTATTTATTTATACCCAGCCTTGTCCTAAACAAGGATTTAAGGCAGCTTATTAGCATGCATAGCATATAGCAAAGCAGAGTAAATCTTAAAATAAGAAAAATGATGCACAGGGAAACCCAGGGAAGAAACGAACAAAGCTTCGAAATGAGGATAGCATATAAAATACACGCCATGAAATATTTTAACCCTGGTGGAGGCCAGCTACAAATCTGATTTTACATTTCTGAGCCGCAAAAAGGAAAACAAAATCAGTTACTCAGTTCGTAGGGCACAGAAGGGAAGAATAATCAAGCTGCTTGTGGAAAGTGTTAGAGTTTTTCCTGGTGGGATTAGAGAAGATTCTCCTATGGCTCAGAGAGAAAGCTATGCAACATAATAAACAACATCCTTGTGGTGGTTTTAAGTAAGTCCACAATATTTTTTTTTGAGACACCTCTCTTCAAAGGAGGCCCTAATTCTTCCCCTCTTAAGTGTGAGACTTCTGATGTTAGGATGTATAAGGCATTGTGGCTTTCGCCTCGCTCTCTGTCTGAGCTCCCCCCACTCTAGGGGAAGCCGCCTGCCATGTTGTGAGGATACTCAAGCAGCCCTGTGAAGAGGTCCTGGTGGTGAGGGATGAAGTCCTCCCGCCAACGGCCATGTAAGTGAGCCATTTTGGAAGCCTTCCGTATGTGCATGGGATGACAATGGGAAGTAAAGCAACAGAAGGTCCTTCTTAGCCAAGGACCAGCAATGACACAGAAGTGTTAAATGTATGGCTTGTTCAGTGACTGGCAAGTATTATAGATTTATTCATAAACACATTTGACATATAAAAATCTTTCTGTCTCCCCTGATACAGATAGAGACCATACCCCTTCAGCTAGGGGATTGAGAATGCATAGGGAGTGATAAACTATACAGGGAATATTTCCATATGCATACAGAGTCCAAGCCCGAGACATCATGCTCCCCTGGGAAGCCTGTCTGAAAGATGATGGGCCCAGAGAAGGCAGGAGGCAGGGAGACTGGAGTAGAATGAGGTCTGGCAGGTTTCGCTTGCAGCTGGGGCAAGGCTGAATGAGCCAACGATTTTTCCCGAGGCTGTTTCATCGTGACCAAAGGGGTGTGCATTGGCTGTGGCAGCCTGGGCCGTCAGCTCTGAGGCACCTGGTGACACAGTGTGGACCTGATGGGAATTTGTGTTGTGCTCTGAAGGATAGCAGCTTTGGTGATTACCAAGGCTGCTGGGAGTGAGGAGTTGTTTGGCATAATCCAAAGGTCATGGTGTCTAGGAGAGAGTACTGGCAAGAAACAGGGAGGCCTGCTCTAGGCCATTCGCCTTATAGCAAGGTGGGCCAATTACCTGAGAAAAAGACAGTCATCTGTGAGAAGACAGCGGCACACTCTCAGGAGGACGGCTCCTAACTCAGTGTCTAGATAGGAGGAGACATAAGAAGGTGTGAGGCATAGGAACGTGTGCACTGATAAGTGTGGGGTTGTCATACCTCTCAGGAGCAGTGATCAGAGGCCACAAAGGACATGGGCACACAATAGGGAAGATTGAGTCTAATTAAGTCACTGACCTGTCAAATAGTTTCTGACCTTGCTAAGGTAGATCAAGGAGACTTTAACCATGACATTGACTGTACAGACACAGAGCTAGAAGAAGAGATCGCCGGGTTATGCCACCTTATTTTAAAAAGGTAAACAAAAAAATAAAGCCTCAGTTGGGCTTTACTTTTTATGATGACATACAGAAATATTAACAAAGCTAGCTTTTGCTCTCAGTCTTCTATCTCTGCCTCTCAGTCTTCTATCTCTGCCTTCCTTGATTTGAAAATAACTTTTCCTGCCAGGGTCTCAGATGGTACAGACCAACTAAGTTAATTGATACTTCCTGAACAACATGAGAAAGGAAAAGGAGAGAGTGAGTTAGGCCAGGATATGGGCTATAAGAGGTTTTCTGAGGCAGATAGAAGGTGGGGCATGTCTGTACTTGGAAGATGCAGGTAATTCACCCAAGTAATGAGAGGCAGTATGATCCAGGGAAAGAACACGGGGCACCATTTCCCAAAGTATTTTTTTTTATGGCAAACAAGTCATTTTGGAACTATGCTTATCTCACTCTGGAAGATTTGCAGGGAACTTTAGCTTATTAAATGCTCTGAGAAGTCCTGCAGTCAACAAAACTGCTTAGCTATTTAATCAGGTGTTTCCTAAACACATTTGAATTCCTTTTCCCTTTTTACTTTTCATGCATAATATCTATTAATAAGCTGTAAGAGAGTACAGTAGGTCCTTGAGTAATCTCGTTTCATTCAATGTTGTTTTATTGTACACATTGATGAGATGTCGTAGGAACTTAACTCTTGTTTGTATCAGTTAGCCTGTGGTAAAATTGGTTTTGTTATACATCATGTCACTTAAAATCACAGGACCTACCTCCATTTGTAAGTGAGGACTTACTGCATTTTGAAAAGTCCTCCAATAGAGAAATCGAACGACTTTGGGAATTTCTCTTGTAACTTCTGTGTTTCTCTGCAGATTTACATGATTAGGTTAGATGTTTTCTCTAGTTCCCTCAGAACTCTTTTGCTCCTAATTATTGCACATTTGTGGGGGGATTAAAACCAAAAGCAAAGAGGCAGGGTGAGCCTCCCCTAGCTACCATCATCCCTTGCTGGACCACTGCAATAGGCTCCTGCCTGGCCTGCCACTTCTGATCTTGTCCCTCCCCAAACATTCATTCCCTCCACTGCCACCGAAAACTTTCTAAAGTTTCTAAAATGCAAAGAAGATCATATCAGATCTCTGCCTCCCAACTTTTAACGTTCCCTCTAAGATTCCAGGCAGAGTCCCTAAGACTGCATTGTACCAGAAAGCCTTTGGTAAATATCTCACTAACCAGCAATATCCAGTGAAAGCAAACACTTTTTAGGTTAAAACATACACACATACACACACACACACACACACACACACATCATTATTTAATAGAAATGGAGAACATCAGAAAGAAAGTTTCCTTAGAAAGAATGGATACCCAAACTGCAGCCTACAGACCACATGGGAACTTTCATAGGTGCAGGGACTCAGGCCTCGCCCAGACCTCTGAGTCACTGTTTGCATGCTAACAGGGTATCTGTGGGAACTTGAGAGGCACCGCTAGTCCAAGTCACTGTCCAAATCACTGAGGAGGCCTTAGAGATTAGAATTAAAGTACAGGCCTGTTTTTTGAGGCCAAACTGTGTCGCGACCTTGGGCACATCCCTTAGCGTCTCTGAGCCTCACTTGCTCATCTGTAAAATGGGAGAGAGTACCTAGCTCACAAAAATATCCTGAGGATTAAGGGCTATAATATTCGAGACAGCCTTTATAAAAGTTAGATGCCTATATTGGATTCTGATACTGTGCATGGAGGGCCTGCAGCATGTGGCTTCACTGACTCAGGGTGAGAGCATAGTAGCGGGGGAGATAAGGTAGGACATAAAGGTAGGATTTATGAACTAATTGTCCAAGGAGTTAGCGAGCACCCAGGATGGGTCAGGCCCTGGAAGGAACTGGGGTTACTTTGGCATTCGAGGCTCAGCGCCTCCCTTCACGAAACACATGGCCTGGTGTGGCCAGGACCTGGTGTAGCAGTGGGGAGCGACTGCCACTGAAGGTAGACTTGGCCACACTCTGTCCTTGTTCTGGCTGCTGCGGAGCTCCCATTCCAGCCGATCCTATTCCCTGGCTCTGAATTCTCCAAGCATCTCTCTCTGGGGGGTTAAGAAGGGTTTCATGTCCCCCTCTTCCTCAAGGTATTCTTTTGTCCATTTGAAAGGGAAAAAACACCCACAGCTGTTTGAGATGGAAAATACACTTTTTTTTTTCTTATGTGAAAACCATAGTTTTTCATGGCTTTCTGGGTCATGGTAACCCCAGCCTGTTCATTTACCGCTGACTCTTGGGTGACCCTTTCGTTTGTCGAGCAATCTCTCCTGTTTGCACAGAGCTTGGCAGCCTCCAGAATGGTTTTTCTAATAAAGACATCTCTCTTTCCTGCTGGCAGAGCTGGAGGTGCTCCATGGGCAAGGCCTGAAGAGGGGGGAGGGAGGCAAACATGGGGATGATCTGACTGTCCACTCTCCCCCACTGCCCGTGCCCTCCAAATTACTCACCTACTGGTGCCGGCTTTCTGGTACAATGCAAAGGCTGTGATGGCTCAGAAGGCACTTTTGATACAAAGAATCCATCACACTGGTGTGAGGAAGGCTCAAAAAAAAAAAAAATGCTGACTGGTTTCTGTAATTTTGACAAAATTTAAGCAGTAGTATTTATTGGAGTTTTCCAGCAAATAGTTTTGGAAGAATAGGGACTTATTAGTTGAAAATACTGTTTTGGGTGCCAGCTGATTCTGCTGGTATTTGTCTGAGACAAGGGTCACCCCCAGGCCAGAGAAATGGAATTTCCAAACTAGTTATCTGAGGAGCTCAGGTGGAGGACTTGTGATTAGGCAACATGTTCTTATTCTGACAAAACAGAAACAAAAGCAAAAGCTGTGAGGATTGAATTTGGGCTAAGCTGAGACAAAGTGGCTGCCAGGACACGGGGAGTGGGATTGCTCACTTTAAATATATATTTTATTGATTTTTTACAGAGAGGAAGGGAGAGGAATAGAGAATCAGAAACATTGATGAGAGAGAAACATCAATCAGCTGCCTCCTGCACACCCCCCACTGGGGACGTGCCCGCAACCAAGGTACATGCCCTTGACTGGAATCGAACCTTGGACCCTTGAGTCCACAGGCTGACGCTCTATCCACTGAGCCAAACCGGTTAGGCGGGATTGCTCACTTTATTGAGATAGAAAACACAAAGGATGTGAGTGTCCTTCAGTTTCTACCCAAGTGTGTTTCTTTTCATCCTTTTAAATTTTTTTCTTCATTTTTAAAAATCTCTGGTTTGTCTTACGTTTATAAATGCTAACAACATGAAATTCTTATTGGTATGATTTGGCTGTGAGATTTGAGAACAATGCTTAATCTTTTAAGCCTTGGTTTCTCGATCTGTAAAATGATTCATTTGGATCAGATTATTTCTAAAGCTTCTTCCAAGCCAAATACTCCAGGGATTTCACAACTACTTGCAGCAGCAATTAGCAATTAGCTGGCAGCTAAAACAGTGTCAAGTAGAAAACATCTTAAAAAACGCTCCTTACCTATAGATTGCTCTGGGTATTATGAACATTTTAATGATGTTAATTCTTCCAGTCCATGAACACGGTATATGCTCTCACTTATCTGTATCTTTCTCAACTTCTTTCTTCAATGTCCTATAGTTTTCAGCAGACTTGGTTAACCCCTTGTTAACTGAGTCACAGTTTGCATATTAACAGGGTGATCTGTGGAAACTCAAGAGGTACCGCTAATCCAAGTCACTGTCCAAATCACTGCGGAGACCTTAGAGGTTAGGATTAAAGTACAGGCCTGTTTTTTGAGGCCAAACTGTGTCTCGATCTTGGGCACATTCCTTAGCATCTCTGAGCCTCAGTTTCTCATCTGTAAAATGAGAGATAGTACCTAGCTCACAAAAATATCCTGAGGATTAAGGGCTATAATATTCGAAACAGCCTTTATAAAAGTTAGATGTCTATATTGGATACTGTGAACAGTGAAGCCACATGCTGCAGGCCCTCCATGCCAATTCCTTGGTTAAATTTATTCCTAAGTACTTTATTATTTTTTTTGTTGTTGCAATAGTAAATTGGATTGTTTTCTTAGTTTCTCTTTCATTTGATAGTATTACAGATGTCGCCCAGTTTCTCTCCCTTTATCCCCTCTTCCCAGTCCCTACCTCCCCTCAAGTTAGTTTCTCTTTCTGACAGTTCATTATTGGTGTATAAAAATGCCACCAATTTCTGAATATTAATTTTGTATCCTGCTACTTTGCAAAATTTATTTATTAGAGATAGTAGTTTTGTGGTGGAGTCGTTAGGGTTTTCTAAGTACAAGATCACATCATCTTAAAATAATGACAATTTTATGTTTTCTTTCCAATTTGGATGCCTTTTATTTCTTCTTGTCTGATTGCTGTGGGTAGGCCAGAGGAAAGGGGGGGTGAGGTGGCGGGGACTGGGTAGAGGTGGGTAAAGAGGAAGATGGGGACATCTGTAATAATGTCAACAATAAAAATAAAAAAAAACCACAAAACCATGTCATTGGGCACTGTATTTTTTAAAAATGCTCCTTACCTTAACATTTTTAAAAAATTAAATTTGTTGGAGTGACATTGATCAACATGAACATAATAGGTTTCAGGTGTGGGTTTCTATGTTACAAGATCTGTAAATTACCTTTTAAAATGATGCGAACTTACTGTACTTTTGTCTGGTGTGTGTGTGTATGTGTGTGTATAGTGTGTGTGAGAGTATATGTATGTGTATAATGGTAGACTCTAGTAAAAAGTTTACATAGAGTTGAGGATGATTGCAACATGGGCAAGAAGGACGACTACCTTGCATGATGTCATTATTCCTTATGGGCACTTCTGATGCCCAAAGGCAGACATTAATAATAGATCCTATCACTCATTTCAGTGCTCCAGGGAGCCACTAACCAAGCTGTGCTGGGATCTATTTGTCTCCCCTAGCACAAGGCATGAAACGCAACTCTGAAACTCTTTTTCTTTATTGATTAAGGTATTACATATGTGTCCTTATCCTTTCTTCCCCCCTCTCCCACCCCCACTCATGCCCTCACCCCCCTAGAGTCTGTGTCCATTGGTTATGCTTATATGCATGCATATAAGTACTTTGGTTGATCTCCCTCCTTACTCCTACCCTCTCCTACCTTCCCTCTGAGGTTTCTCTGTCTGATAGATGCTTCTCTGTCTCTGGATCTGTTTTTGTTCATCAGTTATTGTTGTTCATTATACACCACAAATGAGTGAGATCATGTGATATTTATCTTTCTCTGACTGACTTATTTCACTTAGCATAATGCTCTCCAGGTCCATCCATGCTGTTGCAAATGGTAGGAGTTCTTAACTACACTCTCTAACCACTGAAATACTAGAGATTCTTCTCCTCTGAATATTCATTCATTCCATATTTTTTAAGTTCCTACTATATGCCAAGCACAGTTGTAGGTGATGGTGATAAGCAATGAATAAAGCAGACAAAATTCCCTGCCCTCATTTAGCTTTTACTCTAGTGGGAGTAGGGAAGGAGACTGACAATACACAAATAAGTAAAACATGTAGTGTGTTAGATGTTGGTAAGTGCTATAGAGAATTCAGAGTAGGAAAGGGGTAAATGGAATGAATGTACATGGACTTGGAATTGGACTACAATTCCAAGATTGTCATGAAAGGCTTCATTGAGGTGGCATTTGAGGAAAGACCTGAAGAAGGTGTGAGAGGCAAGGTGAAGGTGGGAAGTCATCCAAGACCATCTAATATTGAAGTTTCACAGACAAGCAAAAACTGTCTTATTATGAAAATATTCACTGATGAATGGGTAAAATTAGTCCCACATGGGCATTGCTCTTCGCTTAACAGTCATTTCTCCACCCACCCTACAATGTTTTTGTTGGCAAGTCTGCTGATAATGAATAGATATTATAAATATCAAGTAATAACTCAAAGCAGTTGTAAAGTAAAATTACCAATTATCATACAGATGATTTTGTGAAGCTGTTGAAAGTTATGTTGGAAAAAAGCAAATAAAGATCTGAATTTTCACAATGAACAATTGAAAAAGAGAGAATCGCCCACCTGGCATGGCTCAGTGGTTGAGCATCAACCTATGAACCAGGAGGTCACGGTTCAGGGCACATGCCTGTGTTGTGGGCTTGATCCTCAGAGTGGGGTGTGCAGGTGGCAGCCCATCAGTGACTCCCTCTGGGCATTGATGTTTCAATCTCTCTCTCCCTCTCCCTTCCTCTTTGAAATCAATAAAAAATATTACTAAAAAAGAAAAAGAAAGAGTCACTGAGGAATAAACAACAATAAACTCTTTCAAAGAAAATGTTTAATTGAAAGATTATGAAATGCCTTTGGGAAAGATTTTATTACTCTTAAGCATTTTTAAAAACATAATCCTGTTAATGATCATCTGTGAACATCAACATAAAGAAGGTTGTAGCTGGCATTATAATTCTTTTTGAAAAAGGTGTGCCTCAAACCCCACCATACTGTATTTACTCTCTGTTGTTTCTTAGCATTAGCATGGAATTATATCAGTGCCCTAAATATAAGCTAGAAATAGCTCATTTTTAATATTTTTGGTATTATTTATAAATTGAAGTCCCAATGGTATCCCTCCAACTGTTTAGCATAACATCTTAGGAGTTGTTTTAAGTGGATTCACATTAAACTGTCTGATTGCTGTTACCAGTAAAATTCCCTTGAAGAGGCAAGTTAAGTTTGGAGGAACGAAGGAACTCACTCACGGTCATATGGCTACACGGTGGCAGAGACGAGGCCGTGCTTTTCCTGTGCTTCCTGAAGGACATGAAGTTAGGTTGAAATGATCCTCTAGATACATGGCTTGAGTCCACATGGGAAATCAGGGCCTCTAGAGAGTTCATCAGAAAACCAGCATGGTGACTTTTTTTGAAAGTTTGTTTTTTAGATAAAATGTATTGGCCCCTAGGGAACAAGCACACCTTAGTGTGGACACAATTGTGACTTGGAAGACATCCTTCATAGCTTATGGCAGTCTTCAAGGAGGCAGAGTTCCCTGCAAGGCCTAGAGGAGGAAGATGCAATGTGTTCTTTATCTGCAGACTTTTCTATTGAGGCTCTTAACAACTTCTGCCCTTTGGGTATAAGGCCTCTCATTTTAATTAGAAAACAGAGTATATACTGCATTAAATAATGAACAAGCAATTTTAGGAGTCGTTTTCCTTTTCACACATAGGACTCTTAGAGGAGAAATAGAATCTTTCTTGAGTTTCTAGACTGTTCACTTTAGAAACAGCTTGCGGTTCCTCATTTGACCCATGGCTTGAGATCCCTGTTGTTTGGAGGAGTGCTTGGGGACTTCTGAATTTGCATTTTGCTTCAATCCTCAGAAAGAGATACTTGACTTGCTGTTCACTTCTAATATAGATTGATAGATGAATAGGTAGGACTTAGTTTCTATAAATACCTAGACACTTACAGAAGCGACTTTAGAGATCACCTGATATCCCTTTTTAATTTTAACTCAGTGTTGTACAGAAAGGCAAAGCAAGGTACGTGGGTCATACAGCAAGGCAGTGACAGACCTCATACCAGAATTCACATCTTCGTATCTTCGGTGTAATGGTTGGCTACTCTAATTCATCCCAGTTAGAACATCTTCTTTATATGCACCTATGCATAAGTAGCCAGAATATCCTGTATTCCACATGTCTGCTAGAAGTCTCTTTTTTCTTCAGGAATCTTAGTACCTAAAGAACAACATGACACATTCTGCAGTTGTACTCATGGAATTGATCACATGAGGTTCGGTTAAGAGTGTGTCACATAGAGCTGTACTCAATGACCTGCCCTGGGGCTTCCTAACCAGCTTTGTAAAGTTCTCTCTGCCTCAGTGTCCTCATTGGCTACATAAAGGTAATACTACTGCCTTCTTAGGTTTGTTTTGAAGATTAATTGAGATAATTGACATAAAGCAACTAAGTACTTGAAATGCTTATAATAAGTAGAATAGAGCTGAATAAATGTTAGCCATTGTTGTGATCATCTTCACTGTGAACTATAACAGCAACAGCATCTTCATCATGATTTTTATGATGTAATTGACAAGTTGAGATCAAACCAATGAATTGTTCTTGGAGAATATCCAGTCCAACCCTGGTTAGAGGACTGAATTTTCTTTCTAACATGCCATGAGGCTATCCAGTCTTTGCTTGAATACCTCCAATGCCCGGGAACTTGTTCCTTCCGAGAGTAGCCCATTCTAGTTCCAGAAAGAATTTGAAATACAACTAAATTGGGCTTTAAAGTCTCTAATGTTTAAAATAAATGGCCTGTCCTGGTATCATTACTCACATCTGAAATGATTAATATACCAATTATGTAAGGGTTTTGTTTCTACTGTTTCTCATAAAGATTATAGATCAATTGGGTTCTTGTTTTTTCCTTGTCTAAGCATGAAGATTCCAGAACAAAATTTGGAAACTGGCTGATCAGAGAAAGAGGCAGAATGCCCTAGCAATCTCCTTTTATAACCTGACCTTCATCACCAGTTGTCATTCTGGGTTGAGGAGCTCCTACCAGTCCCTATGCAACTTCTTCCCTGTGCCTGTCACGTTTCTTATTTCATTTGGCTGACTGATCATTTGTGGGTGTTTGTGAATATACAATATGTGCTGGGGACTGTCTTTGATCCTAAGTATAAAATTATGAACTAGGTAGATAGGCAAGTTATATGGTCTCATAATATTTACCATCTTAAAGGGGAAGCACAGCAAACACGTAAAGAAAGATGGCAATTTCAGTGACTGGTAAGTGCTACACAAAATTAAAACTGGGCAGTGTGACAGAATGCTGTGAGGGGGTTGGGGAGACATTTAGATTAAGCAGTCAGGGAAGGGGGTGACATTTAAGTAGACGTCTTCATTATAAAGAGGTGCCAGACATATGGAGATATGGGAGCACAGTGTTCCAGGCAGAGGGAGCATCAGGCAGGAATGAACTTGGGGACTTTGATGAGCAGAGTGGGTAGCCTGGAGGGAGCTCCTGGGGCATGAGATTGAATAGGTAACAAGGCCTGAAGGCCAAGGAGAGGAGGTTAGGTTCTGCTCTAATTGCATCGGGATTCCAGGGGAAGGCTTTAAGAGACAGAATGGTACTATGTGATTTACATTTTTAAAATGTAACAATTCACTTTGGCCAGAAGATGGATTGTTAAGGGGGCAAGAGTAGAAGGAAGCCAGGAGGTCTAGTAGCATCTTGCAATCATCCAGGTTGAAGACTACGGTGGTTTGAAGATCATAGCGGTAGTGATGGAGGAAGAGGACAGACTCAGAGTACTTAGGAGGTAGAGGTGACAGGAGCTGAAGGGGGTGAGGCATCAAGGAGGTTCAAGGTGTTGGACTTGAGCAATTGGATGTCTGGTGGTACCATTTGCTGAGCTGGGGAAGCCTGGAGGTAAACATATTTGGAGATGAAAATCAAGAGTTCTGTTATAGACATATTCCATCTGAGCTGGGTATTGGACATCTAAGAGGACAGATAATGATAAAGCTCAGCATACAAATCAGGGATAAAAATACAAATTTACAGAGTCATCTGCCTCAGATGGCATTTAAAGCTGTAGGGCTGGGGAGGGTGCTGGCAGTGTGCTGTAGCAAAAATCCACTAAAAAATGTGAGCTGCCAGCAGCCACTGGCTTAGCAAATGTGCCGTTCAGATTGTCTTACTTTGTCTTCCTCCAATTGAGAAAACATACCCAGAGGGCCTTGAGGGTACAAGATGCTGATCAGGATCAATTTACAGAGATTCTGTCTTCCTTCAGCTCAGTGAGCCTGCAACCATCGCATGAAAGAGAGAGGCACAAGTCACCAATTACAAAGCAGAGCAGGTTTGAGTGGGCATGAAGTGAAGGTATCAGTGGGCTCCGGGCCAGAGCAGAGAGAGGAAGAGTTAGTTTGGTGGGCAGATCAGGGAAGACTTCACAGGAAAGATGCTATCTGAAGGAGAATCTGAATAATAAAAGGCATTTTAGTGCTTAAAAAAGACAAAAGATATTCTTGGCAGAGGGAGACTAGGTAGAGAATGGAATTGGGTGGGGAGGGCTAAAGGGGCACAGAGTAGGATTCCACAGTAGGATCACATAGTAGGACCTCATAACAGATGAGTGGAATGGATGCCCAGTATCCCCCTGATGCTGTGCCTGGGGCTGGCCATGTCCCTTCTGCCTGAGGCCGGCCCTGGAAATGGATTTGTCCCTGTGCTCTGATGTGCAGATGCAGAGCCTGGGGAAATAAGTAGGAGTTTTTCACCTTCTGCCGAGAAACTGAAGGGCAGGGAGGAAACAAACTTCTCCCACGAGGCCAATAGCGGGGACACTCAAGATTGTGGATGGCGGGCTTGTTCCAAAGGTACCACTGGGTGTGTCGCCCGCCTCACGGTAAATCACACTGCCCCAGGCCTCGCAGCATATAACTGGCTGGCGTGGCACAAAGTCTCTGGGGGAGCAAGGACGGCAGATCCGGGAAGTGAAAGGCAGGTGTGCCGAGAATGCCAGATTATAACCCTGTGCTGCCCATGCCCCTCACTCCTGAGATGGGGAAACTGAGGCTCAGAGAGAGCCGTCACCCACCCTGCTGCCATGAAATTAGTGGCAGTGCAGGTACCAGAGCATCACTCCTCTGATTACTTCCCTCAAATGAATTTTCTACGCTGGCTCCCACTTGTTCCCTTTCTTTGAGGTCAGAGTGCTTTGCAGCCTCAACTTGTATTCAGTTTGACTCCAAAAACTGCTATCGTGTGCCCACGTGGGGCCCTCTCCCGGAGCCCTCCCCTTGCTCTCCGGGGGCCAGGTCGAATTGCATGCTGAGCATCTTTGTAATGAAGTTGGCCTTTGCAGGGAAGGGACCCTTCAGCTGTGGTGATTGTTGAGCTGTCGTTAAAGTCCCTATCACTGGGCAAATCTTCCTCAAGCCAAGTTCACTGCAAGGAACTGAAGCTATTCTTGGAACTTGATTTACTTATCTGATGCCTCCCTGGGGCCAGAGCATTTTTTTTCTTCCCTCCAAGCTACTGTCTGAACTGTTCCCCTTGTGATTCAGGGACAGATGGTGGCTCTGGCCCCTGCTCTTTCCCTCAGGGTCCCTGGAATGTTCTCGTCTTACGGCTGGGGTGGTTCTTTCTCTTGGACCTAAAAAAGGGCAGATATTAGGGGACCACAGGGAAGCTGGGGTGGGGGCCTGTGTAGGAGGAATAAAAAGGGTGTGGGGTGGAGGCGTATGGACAGGTCTGGATAGGACTGTAGGGATAATGGTGGCGGGAGCTGGGTAATTAGAATGAGATACAGGGTGAAGCTGATGGTTATAAATTGATGAGCAGCTTCCAGATGCCTGGCAGGTGATTTCTTCAGTGTAAATGCTTCTGTAAAATGAGCCTGGGTTAGGGATCCTGCCGTCTATGCCAGGAGGCCTTTTGTCTGCAGGCGAGTTACGTGTTGAAGATGAGAAAGAAGGAAAGATTTGCTACTTCTGGGAGCTTCCAGCACCATGAGAGCAGGGATCCAAGCCATCCTGCTTACTGCTCTCCGCTCACTAAGACATTGTCTGGCACATAGTAGGGGCTCCATAAGCATTTGCGAAATGAAACAAATGTTCTCTTAGGAGAGAATCAGTCCATAAAAACTCCCCACTTTTAGGCTTATCACTCAGAAATTTCTGTCAGAAGCGTCACAATAGGAACCCAATAATCATTTATGTTCTCACAGCATTTAACAAGGTGTTGCACATTCATTATCCTTCTCATGTTCCTCACTGGATCGATGGCTTCTTTTTTAAATTAAATGTATTGGGGTGACCTTGGTTAATAAGATTATATAGGTTTCAAGTGTACATTGCTGCGGTATATGTTCTGAACATTGCATTGTGTGCCTACCACCCAAAGTCAGATAATCTTCTGTCACCTATATTTGGCCCCCTTTACTGTTCGCTACCCCCACTCCTTTCCCTCTGGGGATCACTATACTGTTATCTGTGTCTATGAGTTTCAGTTTTATATCTCGCATATAAATGAAATCATATAGTTCTTAGCAATTTCTGTCTGACTTAGTTCGCTTAGCATAATATTCTCAAGGTCCATCTATGTCGTCACAAATGGCAGTATTTCACCTTTTCTTATGGCTGAGTAGTATTCCATAGTATATATGTACTACATCTTTATCCAGTCATCTATCAAAAGACACTTTGGTTGTCTCCATGTCTTGGTCACTGTGAATAATGCTGCAATGAACATAGGGGTGCATATATCTTTGTGAATAAATGTTTTTTGAGTTTTTTAGATAGATACCCAGAAGAGGGATTGGTGGGTCATATGATAACTCTATTCTTAATTTTTGAGGGACCTTCCTATTGTTTTCCAGTTAACATCCCCACCAGAAGTAATTAAGGGTTCCTTTTTATCCACAACCTCTCCAACACTTGTTATTACTTGCCTTGTTTGTAGTAACTATTCTAACATTATGAGGTGGTATCTCATTATAGTTTTGGATTGCATTTCCCTAGTAGATAGTGAATTTGAGCATCTTTTCCTATATCTGTTGGCCATTTTATATAATCTTGAGAGAAGAGCCTGTTGAGGTTCTCTGCCTATTTTTTAACTGGATTGTTTATTGTTGAGTTGTATAAGGTTTTTATATATTTTTGATATTAACTTCCTATCTTATCCCAATCAGTTGGTTGTATTTTTGTTTTGTCAGTGGTACTTTTTACTATGCAAAAGCTTTTTAGTTTGATATAGTCCCATTTATTTATTTTTTGCCTTTACTTTCCCTTTACTTGCCTTTGGGGTCAAATTCATTAAATCTTCCATCAGACCAAGGTCCATAAGTTTAGTACCTATGTCTTCTATGTAATTTATTATTTCAGATCTTTTTAAAAATATTTTTTATTGATTTAAGAGAGGAAGGAAGAGGGAGAGAGATATAGAAACATCAATAATTATAGAGAATCATTAATTGGATGCCTCCTGTATGCCCCACACTGGGATTGAACCAAACTGTGATTTCCTGGTTCATAGATCAATGCTCAACCACTGAGCCATGCTGGCCAAGCTGTTCAGATCTTTTATTTAGGTCTTTGATCCACTTTGAATTAATTTTTGCACATGGGGACAAACTATAGTCTAGTTTCATTCTTTTGCATGTGGCTTCCCAGTTTTCCCAGCACCACTTATTAAAGAGGCTTTCCTTTCTACATTGTATGCTGTTGGCTCCTTCATCAAAGAGTATTTTTCCATTTACTGGGCTCTCAATTCTGTTTCATTGGTCTGCATCTCTTTTTTTTCTGCCAATACCTTGCTATTTTGATGGTCATTGCTCTGTAGTACAATTTGAACTCAGGTAGTGTGATACCTCTGGTTTTGTTTTTTTCTCAGGCTGTTCCATACAAATCTGATGATTTTTTGTTTTATTTAAAAGATGTCACTGGATCCTGGCCGGTATGGCTCAGTAAGTTGGGCGTCGTCTTGTGCACCAAAAGGTTGCCCGTTAAATTCCTAGTCAGGGCACAAGGCTGTATTGTGGACTCAGTCCCCAGTGGGAGGCATGCATGAGGCAGCTGATTGATGTATATTGCTCTCACATCAATGTTTTTCTCTCTCTTTCCTTGTTCCTTCTTCTTTCTCTAAAGATAAATTTTAAAAAGTCGTTGGGATTTTGATGGAGATTGTATTAAATCCGTATATTGCTTTGGGTGATATGGACATTTTAGCTGTATTGATTTTTCCAGTGTATGAACATGGAGTATCTTTTCATTTCATTGTGTCTTTTCCTATCTTATTTTAGTAATGCTTTGTAGTTACTATCAGGCATCTCACCCATTTCTTATCTGTATCCCTGTGTCTCCCATGGCACTAGATTTGTGACTGACATTCATTCAGAACCTACCAGATGTCTCAGGTGCTAAGTTATAGGTGTGGGGCAATGTGCACAAGACATACACATAAGATAATCTACCCAATAAATTGTGACCAGTGCCAGGAAGGAAAAGAGCAGCTCTGAGAGAGAATAACAATGGATATAATTTAGGTTGAGATGGGTCAGAGAAGTTCTCTTAGGTCTCTGAAATGTCATTTACCTGAAATGTAGAATATATATATATATATATATATATATATATATATATATATATATATATATATATCACATTCAAAGGGTGTTAAATCGCGTTGTTTACCCATATCTTCAGAAAAAAAAAATCACTTCTGTTGTGGTAAACAACCTGCTTCCCTGTTTATAATGGTCTGACCCTCTAGCAACTTCAGAGCAAAATTATAGCTAATTTGCCTACAAACGTTAGGTGGTCGGAATAATCTGTCCACTCAGTGTATATCCTGTACCATCCTCTCATTCTCCTGTATTGGACACGGCACTGGGAACTGAAAAGGTACACCTGAAAGGTGTTGAGAAATTGAATGAACATCTCTGACTGGCTACCTGGCTGGTTGTCTTACTTATTCCCTTCCCACCTCCCTTTCTTTTTTATTTCTTACGTTTATATGTTTACTTATTCATTTAATTAATATCTATTCAGCACCTACAACTTTCTGTTGGTGCTTGGAATACCTAATGAGCAAAACTGACTGCCCAGCTGCTGTGGCTCAGTGGTTGAGTGTTGACCTATGAACCAGAGAGTCACATTTCAATTCCCAGTCAGGGCACATGTCCGGGTTGTTGGCTTGATCTCCAATAGAGGATGTGTAGGAGGCACCTGATCAATGATTCTCTCTCATCATTGATGTCTTTATCTCTCTCTCCTCTCTGAAATCAATAAAAAATATCTTCTATATATATATAAAAGGCTAATATGCAAAATGTCCCCTTGGGAGTTCAACTAGGAGAACAGGATTTTGATCGCTTACTATGATGTGCGCTGACCACCAGGGAGTGGTGTGGAACATGGAAGGCGACCAGTAGCGGCAGCAGGGAGCTGAGGGAGCCAGGGAAGGAGGAGGTGGGGAGGTGGGTAGGCACGGGAACCTGATCGGCCCTATCACCGGCCAGGCCTAGGGGCTCTACCTGTGCACATATTTCATGCACTGGCCCTCTAGTATATTAATAAAAAAAATGGACAAAGAGCCTTTGTGAAACTTAGGGTCTCATGGAGAGGTTCATTAATTAAATAATCCCCAAATGTCTTATTGTGAACAGTGAAAAATATTATGAAGGCAGATTCCATGGTTCAATGAGTGTTTTAACATGAAGACTTCATCTAGGCTTGGGAAGGCCTCCCGAAGGAGGTGGCAGAGACTGAGGATCTGAAGGGGGATTGGGTGTACCCTAGACTGCTAACAGAGGAGGTGGAGAGCACTGAAGGTAGTGGGCCCCGAGGTCATGGTTGGGGAATCAGTGACCTTCATTCCAGCCGTGACTTGGTTATAGCAATATACTTTTCTAGATAAGGAAAAAATGGTAGCATGAAGCAGGACAGGATTGGGATTTGAGTCAAGGTGTACAGGTTGAATGTTTCTCCAGCATTTTCCACACCTTCCTGGGCCACAGTCACCTGGCTATGGTTAAAGCATCTGATGTTCAGGCGACATCACCACAAGGCGAGCTTCAGGCACCTGGAACACACTAAATCATGTTAGAAATGATACCTTCAGGCTCCAGTCCTTTTCTTCCAAATGAAGATAGAGAAATAGCAGTAGTCTTGTAAATGGGGAGTCTAGCTCCAGTCTGTTTGGTTTTCAAGTCTCTGTATTAAGTGTCATGTCCAAGATCAAAACAACAGTGGCACATTTGGGAGTCTGGGCTGCATAGAAGAACATTGCTTTTACTGGTTCTTGTGTGTAGCAAACATTTAGACAAAAAATGACCTACTTAGTATCCTCCACTCTATCTTCATAAAGTTGGAATGATTATTTTGGGCAAGAGAAAACCCCAATTAAACAAAAGTATCTTATTTAGTTCCTTCCATTCCTCACTCTCTCCTTCCCAGTGTTCTAAAAAGCATCATAATTATCTCCTAAAGGCTAATCTGTCATTAGGGTTAAATTATAGTGCTTCCCAATCATGTGAAATTTTAACACCCCCTCCCTCCAACATCATTCTACTGGTTTCCATGAGGACCCATGGTCAGGCTGGGGGATGCAGTAGGAGTGAGGGCTTTGAAGTTAGGCACAACACCCCTAGCCTGCCAACTCTGTGACTACAGCCAGCCACCTTGTCATCCTGGGCTTCATTCCTCTCCTCTGTGAAGAAGAATGGGATGTGCTCAGAGCCTGAAGACTGTGATGAGTACATAGTCGAGTCCAGTTGGTTCACAGTTGGTCCTCACTCCACTTTGGTTTTCGTATCATCGTCGTCCCCTTTTACAAATGAAGAACTGCGAGGGTCAGGAAGCAAAAGGGACTCCCCTGAGGTTACACAGCTGGTTGACCCTTTGTCTAGACCGAAGCCTACATCCCTGTACCCCAGATTCCCTGTGCCCTGAATTTTTACTCAACCACATATTCTTTGGGCAAAAAACAAATCTAAGATGTCTTTGGGAAAACAAGATTATTCTTCCTGTCTCCCCCGGGAGTTCTGCACCCGGGAGTTCTCTGGCCTGCTGCAGTGTGCAGACGTATTACCAGTGCGAACATGCCTGTCACGTTTCCACTCTTTCTCCTCTCCTCTGGGGCAGCCTGTCTTCATAAAAATAGGACAGGGAGGAGGATGGGGGGGGGGTGTCACTACGATCTTTATCATCGTTTATCTGGCACAAACTTGAATTGGTTTCTTTGGGAGGAAAACTTGCTCTGAAGACCGACAAGGCAGCTGAAGATAGTACAGGCGCTCCAGCAGCCCACAGGAGGCAGGAGATTATAAGAACCCCTTACACTACTGCTGGCTTTAAAGCACTCAGAACTTTTCATTATTATCACCCAGTTTGATCCATTTCAGTAATCCTTTGAGGCAGGCAGGAGAAGAGTCTTAGTCTTAGCTAGGTAAACTGAATCACAGGGGAATTGTAAGTCATATAGCAACAAAACCATGTTTGTGTTTGTTCATTCAGCAAATGTTAATTGATTAGCTATTTATGTGCTGAGGCTACCTTAGTCATGGGGTGATATACCAGACAGTGATCTGGCCTCAAGCAATGTATGTTAGTGGGAAAGACCAGCACAAGCACATAAATTGGAAATTCCAATATAGTATGCTTAATGCAGGAAATTCAAGGAAGAAGAAGAGAAATACCCTGTTAGCCAAATGGGGAGTTGTATCAGGAAGGCTTCCTAGAGGAGGCAACATGTATTATTTGAAGGTGGAAGAGATGGAATCCAGGTGAAGGGTTGGGAACACAGGCAAAGGTATGGGCTGGAGAAATGGCTTGAGAATAAAAAACCAGGAGTGGGAAGTCAAGGAGATTGTAGAATTTTGATTTTGAAGTATCCTGAATCCTTGCTAAGGACCTTGACTTTATCCTGTAGCCAGCAGGTATGGAGGTGGGGGAGGGGATGCAAGGGCATTGAGGGTGTTAGGTAAGGAGATACAGGCCTAGCTTCACTTGGCTTAGAACTCAAATCTCTGAATTTCTCGTTCATCATTCTGGTACCCAATCTCATCTCTACACAGCCAGGGCTACTTGTTCAGTCATCATCACTAGGCCAAGCCTTCCTCAGGCCCCTGGGACCCACCAGCCCCTCCTTAGAGAACCCACGCTTACTTCCTGCAGGTGACAAAGTCCCTAAGGCCATGCATCCTTCTGATCTTGTGTCTTGGTTCTGCTTAGTGAGGTGTTCTCTTCTCAGGACTAAACCCTCACTTTGTTCTCAGCCCTCAACAGAGTTCTCCGGCATATCCAGGCCCCTCCATCATTCTGGCTTTGATTGACAGCTCCCATCACCTCTCCAAGAGAATGGCCCCTCCTACTGAGAAGTTCTGCTTTGACCTCACCCTTTTCTTTAGCCCCAGGGGTCCAGAGCCTGGAGCAAGGGTGCTGGTGTCTCACCAGCCTGAACTGTACCTTTTATAGATTCCTACTTACCTAAGTTCATACACAAGCCCCCTTTCTCAGAAGCCCCTACATTTGAGGCATGTTGTCTGTGCTCTCTTATAAATAATGTGAGATGCTCATTTGGGTCCTAATGATTGCTAACTGTATGGCCTTAGGAAACTTCTGCAAGCCTCATTTCCTCACTATAAATGGAGGACAATATTAATGTATACACTAGGGGACTGCTGTGACATTTAAATGAGATGCATGTAAAGCACCTAGCAAAGTACTTAATGTGGTAAACACAATAAATTATTATGGGCTTTTTCCCCATTGTTATTGTACTAATTTTATAGGGCATCTTGTTCACATAGTGGGAAAAATGGAGCAGCGTAATTAGACTCTCTCTTTGCAAAAAGTGCAAACCCTCACCATTTACTTCATCTGATGGGGCTTTTAGAGGTGGAAGTGGGGAAAGCTTTGGTCACAGGCATGGAGGTTAGTTGTCAGATAACCTGGGTCACTCACTTCTCTACGACCAGCTCGGCCACTCACTTCTCTACGACCTGGGGAACACAAAGCTCTTTCTTCCTCCTGCTGTCATTTCTTTCACACATAAGCCAATGGAGTAGGCCTGGCTGAACACTCTCAGCTCTTCTCGTCTGTGGCTCCACCAGGTCCATTCTCAGCCTTTGCAAAGTCTAGAGACATTCAGCACTGAGATGTCTGGCCAGGCCTGGGGTCTGGGCCAGAGACTGGACTAGGATCTGCAGTGGTTACCTGCCACTTCCCGGGAGAGGAACTCAGGGATCTATAGCCCATCACACAGATGCAGCCCTCACATTCCAGGTTGGCTGGGTTCCAGAGGAGGGAAATGACTGGCTCAGTGGATCAAAACCAGGGGTGGAGCTGGGCTGGCATTCAGATCTCCCACCCCCATCCGTGAGCTTTCTGCCTGCCTAGGCTGCCCCATAATTCTCCATCGATAATCCTTCTCAAAGCCCCAAGCAACTGATCTGCTAATTGGGGGTCTGCTTGACAAATGTCATCCTACTTCTTCTATTCAAGGATGAAAAGAATATATTTACCTCAAAATTACTTGTCAAAATAGCTGCCTCAGAACTATATTAGCATTAGACATGGTGTGAGTGTTGAAGGTTGTCCCTTGACTTTATAGAATAAGTAAATGTTGAAAAATGGCATATAAATCAAATTTATACAAATAAAATTCCATTTTTCCATTGACTTACTTTCTTATAAAGATGTTTTATCTTAATTTTTGAGTTCTTTTCAGTTACTAATTGCTCTAAGAATTCTTTTTTTCTTTGTAAAGAAAAGAACAGTAGGCCGAGAGCCTGGGAAAATGGGTACCAAGGTGCCACAAATTCACTGTGATCTTGAAAAATCTTGAACCTCTTTGCTCCCAACTTTCCCAAATTAAATGAAAAATGGCAAAGGAAGAGGATCTCCGTGAGCCATTCCCTCTACCTTTAATATCAGGGGCTTTGCTGACGTATGTCCTTGGTCCCAATTGGCTTTCTCTCCTTTATAACCTCATCCTGGTCAAGAACACATAAATATTAAGCCAGCAATAGGAACAATTTCAACTCAAGTCCATGTCAGGATTAGAAGCCTGGAAGAGGGAGACATAGAGAGGCTGCAGGATGGTATGCAGTGATGCTGTGGACAGCTTTGAACTTGTCTGTTCAGCACCTCTTTGCAAGGAAGTTCTCCTTACCCCAGTCAGAATCATTGCTAAATGATGAGTCATCTATATTCTACTATGATCTCATGCCTAAGACCCAGATGACTGATTCGGGAGCAGGCAAGCACCGATGCAAAGTTGGGCTAATCGGTGTTTAATTCCAGTTCTGAGAAAGAGAACCCAGACTCTCTTTGGGTATCTGTACTGGTAATAAAGCTTTAAATCTGTTAAAAGACACAGGTAGTCAGAGTGGAGTGGCACTTATATAGAATCCCGTGATGGTTCATCTTTAACTACCCAAGTGCCCTTGAGCAGTTTCACATCTGGACCTGTCTCCTTAATAAAGACAGTGTCCTTATCTAATATGTTGTACTGAGTAAAGAAAATGTACTAGTGCCAGGTTTGTGTTCCCCAGGAAGCTGACTTCTAGGGGAAGGTCATGGGCTGGAAGTTTATCAGGGCATGTTCACAGAAGCCACACCCAGGAATGGAAAGCAAAGGAAGGAGGCCTCTTGGCAGCGAAGGCAGAGGCCCCACAGGGAGCTCTGCTGCTAAGAAGACCCGTCTGAGTTGTTCTAAATCGTCCTAAGTGAGGCAGCCTTTATTGCCATCAGTGACCAGCAGTAGGCAAGACACTTCTCCAGCTAAGGCATTTGTCCCTGGAGGGGGATCTGAGCAGCACATCTCAATGTTAGTCAACCCCAATGTGTAACACCCTCTACTTGATAAAGGGAACTCCTCCCCCTACCCCTGGACCCTTGTCCACCTCTAGTGTTTCCTATTAGAGTAAGGGCCCCACTGTAGACTTAGACACCCAACCAGAACCTCTAAGTCCTGAGAAATCATTTGGTCTGGTCCCACCAAGGCATTAAGGGTGAGTTAATTAAATGTTTGATCAAATATAGCAGGATAATTTTTAAGTTGATAACTTTGATGTTTATCTAAATGGCCCAACAGAACTCATCTCTGTATGTTGTGTTTGATTCTTATTGTTAACAATTATAATTATAATATCTAACATTTATTGACTGCTGACTTAGTGTACACTATGCTAAATACTTCATTAGATGATCTCAGTTAGTCCTCAGTTAATAACTTTATGAAGTTAGTACTATTATCATCTCTATTATATAGATGGGCAAATTGACCCTTGATGAAGTAACTGCTTCAAAATCATGCAGTTAGTGCACTTGGGATTTGAAAAAAAGACTGTCTGATTACAGTATTCTTATCTCATTAATCTTTTAACCTCACTATGCATAATAGTGCCTAGCATGGAGAAAATAGCTTTGGAATTCAATCTGGCACAATGTCTAGGACACAGTTTGTTTTCCATCATTTACTTCCTACACTTTATGAAATAACTGTCAACCCACTTTAACATATCCTATTTAATAAAAGAGTAGTATGAAAATTAGGCATCACTCTGTTACAAAGATGGCCACCCACATGGCCACAAGATGGTGGTGCCCAGTCTGGCTCAGCCTCACCACTGAAGTGGTCAGGCCTATTAGCCAGGCAGATGGCGAGAGAGGTGGGGGTCCTGAGAGACAGAACAGGTGATCAGAGGGGGCTGGGGGTCCCCTGCCCAGGCCAGAGGCCTTCGCTAGAGGCCTCAGGCAAGGGCAGGGGCAGAGGGGTATGAGGGAGCTCTACCCAGGTGTAAGGCCTGGACCAGAGACCTCAGGCCTGGGCAGTGGCAAGGCTGGAGATCGCAGGGGCCTGGGCTCATAGAGCCGCGATTGGAGGGGCAGGGGCAGAGCCTTTGATCACAGGAGTCTGGGCATAGGTGGAGCTGGCAGTGCAAGGGTCTGGGGGTCCTCTGCCCAGGCAGTAGCCTTGGCCATAGGCTGTAGTGGGGCAGGGGTGGAGCCCATGATTGGAGGGGCCTGGGGGTCCACTGCCCAGGCCTGTAGCCTTGGCCATAGGCTGTTAGTGGGGCAAAGGCAGAGCTGGCAATGGCAGGGAGCAGGATCAGAGCCGGTGATTGCAGAGGCCTGGGCTCTGTGATGCCGGCAATTGGAAGGGCTTTGGGGTCTTCTTCTAGGCCTGCAGCCTCGGCCAGAGCTTACAGGCTTGGGCAGGGTTGGAGCCGGTGATCAGAGTGAACTACAGAAGAAACACCTTTTCTTACCGCTCATTGGCTAAGCTCCCTGTATGCCATTGATAATATTCTTAGTAACTTGGGTAATAAGAATCCCTAAAGGCAATCTAGGGTTTTTCCACCACACTCTTAGAGAAAAAAATTAAGGTCCAATTCTGGAGGGCTAAGAAATGTCATATCCTGCCCTAGCTGGTTTGGCTTAGTGCATAATGCCTCAGCCTGCCAACTGCAGGGTGTGGGTTTAATTGTGACTAAGGGCATGTACCTAGGTTGCAGGCTCCTCCCTGGCCAGGGCCCAGGTCAGGGCATATGCAAGAGGCAACCAATCAAAGTGTTCTTCTCACTTTGATGTTTCTCTCTCTTTTTCCCTTCTCTTCCACATTCTCTAAAAAATCAATGGAAACATATCCTCAGGTGAGGATAAAAAAAGAAAGAAAGAAATGTCAGATCCTATGAAAGATACATCTTGAAAATGCCTAAAGGAAGTTGTCATTTTTTCATGGTGAAGGGACTGGGGTCCATGTTGATGAAAACACCTTGGTGGCTGTGGTGACTGGCAATGGTTTCAGCAGTGGGGTGATGGGGCTGGTGGCTAATCCCCTGATTAGCCTGGACACCTCCCACAAAGGGAGGCCAGACTGTGGCTTAGGCCCACTTCCCAAGGGGAGCAGGGAGTGGGCCTAAGCCATCAGTAGGACACCCCCTGAGGGCTCCCAATATGTGAGAGGGGGCAGGCTGGGCTGAGGAATTCCCCCCCCCCAGTGCACAAAATTTGTGCACTGGTTCCCTATTAGTATTATAATAGCAATGACTAGTGTTTGATATAATTTTCATCATTATAAAGGAAAGCAAGTGCAAGTCTTTAATTTGTTAATCCCAGACTCAGAGGCTCCTGGGTTCTGAACCTGGACCAGTAACCACAGAGAAGAGTGAAAGCAAGATTTGACCTAAAATTTGTTTTTTATCTCAGTAGAGGTGACATAATTTTTGTTTATTTTCCCACATGGTAAACATAGATCCTTACCATTCCTCTTAATTATCAGATTATGTACAGTAAATATAACTTCTTCCTGAGTTGACAGGGATCCAAGAATTAAAATAAATAGCAAATACATATTAAGTGTCATTTAATTTCCCTCTGTAACCTCTCCCAACCCTAACACAATAGGTTTTACCACCTCAATCCTACATTTTTTGGCAACAGAGGCTTGAGAAGGTAGAGTGACTTGGTCAAGGTCACAGAGCTAATATTCAAACTCAGGTCTGTCCAATTTCAACTCTTTGCTGTTCTGCTTCATCACTCTGCAATCTCGCCCACCCATGTTCCGGAAAAGCCTGGCTGGTCCCCAGAGATCTGGACAGCCTCTAATGGGCATTAATGTTCCCAGACATCTTCAGTGGCTGGTGCAATGGCTCCCCTGGGAGAAGCAGCTGACTGTTCACCTGCATCTGTGCCCTTCGGTTTAGGTAATTAGCAGGGAGCTCCCTGGGGAGCCAGGCAAAAATGCTGTGGCAGAAGCTGGAGCAGAAAGGGAGCTGCTGTTTTCTGAAATGGCGATCTTTCAAGGGTCTTGTCCAGGTACATTTTGCAAGAGGGAACTAAGAGTGTTAGCATAAATCTATAGAGGCAGAGAGTGGGTTTGTGGTTACCAGGGGCTGGGATGGGGGTGCTGGGGTGTGACTGCTTAGTGGGTACTATGGAGTCTCCTTTGGGTGATGACAATATTCTAGAACATATTCTAGAACCAGGTAATGGTGATAGTTGCACATTATAAATGTACCAAATACTGCAGAATTGTACATTTAAAAATGGTTTCATGTGTATGTTACCACAATAGAAAAAATTGCCACCAGATTTGTGGACCACTTACAAACAGGTTCAGCTCTCCTACCTAGCTCTGTATTTATGATGGTCTCTTACAGCCCCTTTGGTAGTAAAACATAACAGTGAACAGCCAGTTGTAAACTTACCTGGGTCTGGTAGCATTTACCCTTCACTTGTGCCCAATACTTATTCCATTAATCCTGGGAGATAGCAGGGCAGAGTAGAAAAAGGTAGGGGTTTTGGAGTCAAGTAGACCCCCATCTGAATCCCAGCTTGCTATTTACTTACTGTGCTGTGTGAGATAGTTACTGAACTTATCACTGAGCCTTAGTTTCCTCACCCATGATAAAGCACTTTCTTTATAGAAGTTGGTGATGATCAGAATTGCTCTCTGGAGAGCCTGGCATATAGAAGTGATCATAAATAGTAGCTGCTACTTTTCCTTCTTCTTGTCTTCCTCTTTTTCTTATTCTTTTTCCTCTAACTCATTCTCCTCTTCTTCCTCATAACTAAACAAAGAAGAATTACTATGGCTAGGAGAAGAGAAAGGAGAACAAAAGGAAGGCTTGGAAAAAAACAGAATATTTTATAAATCATAAAGTGATAGTAACAGTAACAATATTAGTGGTTCTGATGCTTATAGATAGGACTGTGAAGTCTTTGAATCCCTTCCTGCCCACTACATCCTTTATTCCTCACTATTCTAGTAATACTCCAAAGAGACTCATTGTCCCCACTTGTCACATGAGGACACTGTGATGCAGGCTGGTCAAGTCAGTGGCTCCAAATCACACTAGAAACAGCAAAGTCAAGTGGAAACAAGAGCAAGGACTTGTTCATATACAGCTTTCACTTTTTATAGCCACCTCTGTAGTCAGGGCTGTTGAAATAAATGTTCATAACACCTTTTATCAAAAAGCCTCACTGAGATTTGTCATGCCAGGAGTCTGTCTTCACAAGGTACTAAGAGATTCTGTGGGAATACCACACACTGTCCTGATTCGCTTCACCAGGTGGCATAATCCGAGTAAAGATCATTAGCATTGTCATCAGGAATCCTGAGTTCTAATTCTGGCTTGGCCATGAACTCAGCCTTGTCCTGAAGCCTCCAGGAAAACTGCTTAAGTCATGGTAATGCCATTCACTACCATTCATTCATTCATTAATTCATTCAATTTCATTCATTCATTCATTTTTCACTCAACAATTTTTTAATGAACAGGTATTCTGCTAGGTGCTAGAAATAAATGCAATAATGAATAAGCAAGATGTGGTTTTTGCGTTCTTCCCTATGGAGCTATCTCTAGTAGAGGACACAAACAAAAGAAAACTTTTTGTGTTACTTTTGGTGGGGAGGAGAGGTGTCTATTTTCATATTGTAAGGCCCTGTCTATCTAATGGTAACTCTGAGAAAATCACCTTTACACTCTGGCCTTCAATTTTCTTACCTGAATAGGAAATTTGGATCATTTAGTAAGTCATTGGGAAAGGACAAGAGGCCTGTCATTGCAGTGGTGTTTTCTGGGGCTCAAATCAATAAGAGACAAATCATAAATCCAATTGAAAGCCATATATGGAAGAGTCAATGTTTGAGAAATGGGAACCCCGAGGCCATTCCTCCTTGCCTCATAGGAGTGAAGCTGAAATAGAAACCACTGTTCAAATGAGGAAATAGAACTACTAGCTTTTTGAGATGGTTTTTTTTTCTTATGCAATTCAGTTTCTTTATTAAATATAAATAAACCTTAAGAGTAGAAGCATTGGAGAAGATTGAAATATTATTGCGTTTTCTCTTCCTCCCCAGTTTTGAAGTTTAAAAATCATGTTCAATTTCTCCTTATTTATCAAAAACTATGAACTTCCAAACCCTGTTAAAAGTAACCAGAAGTATGAATTGTGTTTAGCAAAGGGTGAGGTCTCAATACCTCCCACACCTCCTTGAGGTTCCTTCCCAGTCTCCAGGCTTCTTCTTTGGGCTGCTGCCTGGGAAAGACCAAGGCAAAAAAGTCTTATCCAAGCCCTCAGAATTCTGGGTTTTGCCACATCAGAGCACCTTATTTTGCATCCTGCCCCTTATTAGCACAGAGTGCAAATTTCAGAGCCAAACAAATGTGGGTTCAAATTCTACTTTTCTTCTTACCATGTGGCCTTGAAATTACCACTTAGCCTCTTTGAGCCTGGGTTTCCACCTGTACAGAAGGGATTAATAATCCTGTCTCTCAGAAGTTCCAAAGTCAAGGGCCAAATAGAGGGCTTGGCTCAGGGTAGATATTCTGAAGAAATAACACACACAGGCCAATCTGCTCATACGACGACTGTGATGACCTAACCATTTCAGGTTTGAGAGGATAAGCCCTAACCTTTCTTCTTGCATTTTTGAGAGGATAAACCCTAACCCCTCTCCTTTCCCATGAACCAGTGGACAGAAGCCCATGGTGGCCGTGCCTCCTTGGGGGAAGGTGAATTTCTCCAGTGGGGATCAGGCTACATTTTATTCACCCTTAGATCACTGCCCTCCTCTCACTCCATATGGTTTTGGTGGGGTTGTCAATCACAGGACCCTCTGCACCCCAAAGAGATGGCAGGTGGCCCAAGACAGGTCGATCAGATTCTATCTACTTCCTTAGAGATTGAATGTTGATGGAAACATGTAATAGAAGCAAGAAGCTAGAGCTGAGCCACCCTAAGGCTGCATAAGCAAAACATAGTTCATGAATTCCTTGATGGAAAACTCTAGACATTTCTTCGTTCCCGACTTTACAAAATCATGATATTTATGAGATTCACTCATTCTCCTTTCATTCTGACTCCTACCCAGTGCTGCTCCACTTAACTTCCTTTGTCTACTACACAAGAGGTAAAGCAATGTCTGTTGCTGAAAAGCAATCTGGGTGGTCCTTTTTCTTACCAAGAGAGACAGGAGTTTAGTGTGGCCCTCTTGACCCAGGGACGAGAAGCCTAACACTGGTGAATGTATAATGAGCCCTTCCTGTGGGCCAGGCATGGGATTCCATGTCATTAAAGCCCCACAGTCACCTAGGAAGGAAGTATTCCCATTTTATAGATGAAGAAACAGAGGATCAGGTCTCACTGCTAGTAAGTAGTGGAGCCATACTTTAAACCAGGGAGATTTTTAATCCCGACACCTATTCAGTGTACTTTACAGCTTCCTAATCATCAAAAGAACAAGTCCGCACCACATTTTTGAAGTCCGCTAGACAGTTTTTTCTTTCTGCATATACAAATTGGGATAAAAATTTGACTTTGCAAATTTAATCATTCCTTTTTCCTCCTGAACCAACCTTTTCCAAGTGCTTAGAAAGGGCCACTCAAATCCATAGCCCAAGAAAAATGTATCTTTGTGATTAATATGTGTTAAAATGAGGAGTGACATGGTAATAAAATGGGGAAGGTTTGGGGGCCTTTGGGGAAATCCATCTGACTGTGCGCTGTGGTTTCAGTAATGAGGCTGCTATTTCGCGGTCATAAAGGTAATGTTTTCTGATGCAGGTGGAATGTTTAACAAGGTGAACATATCTTCCTTGAGAAAGGAGGGGTGAAGAGAAATGTGGGAAAATGGCTCAGAATGAGAGGCCACATGACTTTTCCCCTTTGTTTTCAGGAGCCAGGAGTATTGTAACCAAGCTCAGTTGCCAAGAGTGGTTTGTTATCTCTCTTCTCTTTTGCTCTCTCTCAAATTCATTTAGTGATGTGGGAGAGGTGAGGGGGCACAAGGATACAAGAAGAGAGGCAAGAACAATGGAGGAATGCATTTCTGTTAACCATTGTCTCCATTGTCTAGAAGTTTAAGTTCAGTAATTCTCTCTTCAATTACTGTAGGCCTGGCTTGCTTGGAAAATGAAGGGATAGTTGTTAGGGGATACTGAGGTGCCATTAAGGGGGGTTTATTATGATGATATATAGCCAGAGGACCCAGGAGTACATATATCTTGAAAATATATATGCAAAATAACTTCAATATTAACTGAGCTTTTTGACCTTAAACCCCAAAGTAAGGATGGGCTGGATCAGGTGTTAGCTTCCTCTTGTTGAAGCCAGAGGCTTCAGGTGGAGAGTGAAGCCCATATGGCCTACTCCCCCAAACCCCAAATTTAGGTACCTGCCAGTTCAATACTATGAAAACTTATACCACTAGGACACAGGGAAAGGAGCAGAGAGAGCAAAAAGATTGGAAGATGGTGTCCTGCTCCCACTGTCTCCTTGATAAATCAAAGGCCTGGCCATGATGCCTGAAGAAAAGAAAAGATCTAGAAAAGTGTAGATGGGTGAAGAGAGGTCCTCTAGGAAGTGGAATCAAACCTGACTGTCTTTCTTACAGTGTCACTTTTAGGAAATGCAGGCCAATCCCTTTTCTGGGCTCTGACCAACCAAATAATCATGACTCTTTGTGTATGTTTGGGGGTGACGTGGGAGCATGGAGAGGGTGGTGGGGTTCAAGTCTTATATCCCAATTCATCCTTAAGAGTGAGACAACAGCTGTGAAGGTACCCTAAAAAGACCAAAAGGAAAAATGTTATTGCTACTCCTGGTGTTCATAGTCTTCTGCCCTAGTTACATCTTCTGGGTGAATACAGTGTTCTCTCTCATCACTCTATTTTATAGTTGTTGTGATAATGATTCTCTTGAAGCACAGATCTCATCCTGTCTCTAAATACTGAAAAATTTCCATGGCTCTTTCTGACTAGAGCAGCAATGGGCAATTTGGCTTACCTTCTCCGTTTTTGTAAATAAAATTTTATTGGAACAGCCACACTCACCATGTACATATTATCAGTGGCTGCTTTCAACCTACAATGTCAGTGTTAAGTAGTTGGGACAGAGAGATTATATCTCACAAACCCTAAAATGCTTACCATCTGGCCCTTTATTTAAGAAGTTTGCTGTATCCTGGTCTAGGTAAATGTCCCAAACAACTATAACTGGAATATGAGGTCCTTATCAATGTGGTCCCAACAAATTCTTCTTGTTGTATTTGCCTCTATTCCTCTTCAAGCACTTCATATCCAAGCCAAAGACTTTATGAATCCTGTTTAAGAAAAAATTGCCATCTTGAAAATTATAGAAATGATTTTATAAATTTTCTTTTATATGCTTTATTATTATTTTTCTATCTTTTTATGTGAAATACTAGAGGCCCAGTTCATAAAGTTTTTGCATGGGGGGGGGGTTCCCTCAGCCCGGCCTGCACCCTCTCCAATCCAGGACCCTTTGAGGGATGTCCAACTGGCGGTTTAGGCCCAATCCCTGGCTTCTAACCGCTCACCTGCCTGCCTGATCGCCCCTAAACCCTCTGCCTGCCTGCATGATTGTCCCTAACTGCCTCTGCCTGCAGGCCTAATTGCCCCCTAACTGCTCCCCTGCCAGCCTGATCACCCCCCTAACTGCTCCCCTGCTGGCTTGATAGCCCCCTTAACTGCTCTTCTGCCAGCCTGATTGTTCTCTAACTGCTCCTCTGCCAGCCTGATTTGCACTTTAACTTCTCCCCTGTGGGCCTGATTGCCCCTAACTGCTCCACTGCTTGCATAATCACCCCTAACTGCCTCTGCCTCTGCCTCAGTCTCCGCCACCGCGGCTCTGTCCAGAAGGACATCCGGAAGGTTGTTTAGCTGTCCGATCTAAATTAGCATATTACACTTTTGTGAGTATAGATATTTGGAAAAGATTGTGTGTGTATGGTATGTGTGAGTAGGGATCAAGACTTTTTCCCTCATATGGATATCAATTGATTTACATTATTGTTCATTAGAAAATTCTTTACCCACTAAACTGAAGCATCACCATTATCATTGCAATTTTCTTACATTAATACTATGCAGTATATCATTTATGATAGCATCAAAACCCACCAAATTTATAGGAATAAATGTAACAATATATGTATAACCCTCTATGCTGAAAACTATAAAACAAAAGATAAAAGAAAAATAGAATTATAGTATATGTGTGCATATGTGTGTGTGTGTGTATGTGTGTATTCCATAGCTTTAATAGTTATTCTTGACATATGATAGTGTATGTATACAGCTTGTTTTTCTTCTTTAAGATTTCCTTGGCTGGTTTTGGCACTTTAAATTTTCATAAAATTTTTAGGATTAGGTAGTCAACGGATATTTAAAAATCTGATGAAAAAAATCTGACGAGATTTTTAGTGGGATTGTGTAAAATTTGTGGGTCAATTTGGGGAGAATTTAAATGTTTACAATATGCCAATAGGTCTAATTCATGAACATATTTCTCTATTTACTTAGATCTTCTTTTGTTTTTTTCAATAATGTTTTATAGTCTTTAGTGTATAGATTTATAAATCTTATATTTATTCCTAGGAATTCAGTGTTTTTGATGATATTAAGTGATTTGTTCTTTAGATTTTTATTTTTTCAATTTCCAATGTTATTGATAAGTGAAAATTCAACTAATTTTTTATGTTGACCTTCTATCTAGTGATCTTGCTTAATTTACTTATTAATTAAAATATTTTACATGTAGATTTTTCTAATTTTATATATATGTTTTTCCTATTCTTATACCTTTTCTTTCCTTCCTTTATTACAATAGCTAGGACCAATACAATGTTGTATAAAAATGATCATGATGTCAACCAGTTTCTCTCCAGCTTGGGGCAGTGTCACTCAAATGAAAATGACTTCTTATTTTTTAAATTTGATCTCCAGAAATTACCTTAGTGAAAGAAATTAATGGGTTGGTAACTATTTGCAAGGGACCTTTATGGCTGGGCAGAATTATTTGTTGCTTCCTCTTCCCTTACTCTAGTCTTCAACTATATATGGAAGATAAAAATCTACTTATCAGATGTTCTGTTAAGTGAGTTTTAAAGCTCTTTTATTGGTGTACAAAACAAAGATATCATCATAACTATTATATGTTGAGTGTTGATAGCTTTGTTTGCATTAATTTATTTGGTGGGAACAACAATCCTATAAGATAGCCATGATCATTTCTTTTGTACAGACAAGTAGCAGGGGGATTAGAAATGACAAATGTGACTCCGATCACTTAGTTGGAAATAGTAGAGCTGAGCTTTGAAACTAGGTGGTATGATTCCAGAGACCTTGACCACTGTACAGTACTGATTTCCTCATACTTTGTTGGCATTTTCTTCCATATAATTTTTTTGTGGACACACAGAACAAGTGTGTCTTCTCTTTCTCATGAATCCCATTTGGTTGCTTGATGGTAGCTCTTATCAGTCTTCTGAGTGTTCTTCAGATTCAACAGTCCTAGTTTTTGTCATTTCTTGTGTGACAAGGTTTATTCTCCATTGCTTTGCTCATTAGCAATTTCCTTCTCAAAATTCCTCTGCCAGCATGGTGTTCAGAGGGGAGTCATTGCTGTGTTTGGATGATTTGCACTGGACAGAGAGGACTTGACCCTTCTTCGTTGTGAACTCTATACTCCTTGTAATGCATCCTGAGATTGAAGCCACTCTGTATAGATTTCAGAGTTCAAAAATTCCATTCCAATTTTGGCAAAGCTCTTCACTAGGTGTGTGATGTTGGATCTCCCCCAGCCTCAGTTCTCTTGTCTATAAAATATGGGACCATAAATGCTACCCTGGTTAACCTCCCAGAGATGGTGGGAGACTC
>PVJC01003566.1:0-69473 GCA_004026665.1 Murina feae
ATTCAGTTAAATAAATGTTGAGTACCTACTTTGTGCAAGGATTAGGGAAGGCTCTATAAGAGGTTATTTGAATCTCAGAAATGTTTCTTAAAATTAAATGAATTAACTCTTAGGTTAGTTATAAGGATAAGTTTGTGTTTAGTGCTTTGATTAGTTAATGATTTACCTCTAGACACCCTAAGGTTTTAAGAAGAGGAAAAGGCCGATTCTATCCCCATGATAGAGCTAAACTCTAAAATGTACAGTACAAAAAAGTGTATATTTTATATGCCAGTATTATGGAAAATAATGTTTAAACTATAGTTATATTTTAGACATAAATTTAAGATGTAATGCTATCTTTACAGAAATGGGGACAAAAATGCTGCCTATAAATAATTGCTTTTAATGCCTTTAAAACTTGATTTGGGGGGTAATTTTGTAGTTAAATTCAATTGAGTAAGCTGCAAGGAAAATATAATCATCCTCTAGGGCTGGATAAAACCATTTTTTGGTATGTTTTTCTCATTATGAGTAATTACAGGTAAAACTTGATTGTACCCACTTTTGAGTATCGTTAAAAAAAAAAGTAAATATCCACTTTCCTAAATCATTGTACTTGGCAATGTTACATGTGTATTACCACATAGAAATAAAAAAGAAAGACTTGCAATGTTTTCCATACAAAACACCTATCAATCTTATTATTGTTAATATTTTGTAGTTAAAAATCTTGTCTAACTCAGTTGTGTGTGAAAAGTGAGAAAAAGCAGAACCTAATTCTCTGGGGGTAAAATGTAATAAAACTAGAGGGGGGGGGGAAACACACACAAAAAAGAATGATGGGAATGATCAACAGCAGTGGTTCTCAACCTGTGGGTCGCGACCCCTTTGGGGTCAAACGACCTTTTCACAGGGGTCACCTAAGATCATCCTGCATATCAGATATTTACATTATGATTCATAACAGTAGCAACATTACAGTTATGAAATAGCAACGAAAATAATTTTATGGTTGGGGGTTACCACAACATGAGGAACTGTATTTTAAAGGGTCAACACATTAGGAAGGTGGGGAACCACCGATCAACAGTGTCCCTTGGCGCTAGAAGAAGAAAGATGTCTGAGAAGTGTCTATTCCATTGGGTCAGCAGGAATTTGCTGGTCACCTTACTAAGGCCAGTTTTGGTGAAGTGATGGGACTGGGAAGAAAGCCTTGAAAGATGAAGGGAGGGTGAGAGAGAGGAGACAGTGAACACAGACAACTCTTTCCAGCGCTGAGTCTGCCACTATATCTCAGATTCCCTAAGGGAAGCTGGAGTACCCAAAATCAATGGTTCCCTAATACCAATCATTGATCAATTGCATACAGTGCATAAAAGAAGTATCACTGATCCAAATCAAAGTGAGAAAGATATGGATTTGTGGGAAATGGTTCATAAAACTACATTTATTCGGTTTAAAGAACTGACTTCTACTCTGAAATGATGATTTCCCACCTCTTGGAGGAGGTGGGTTGGGAATGGAGATGGGAAGGTGGGAGAAAACACCCTTTCCTCTATAAAATGATGGGGAAAGTGGAAATATTTCAGTGATGGATTTTTTTTTTGGTTAAAAATGTTCTCATTTAGTAAAATTTTAATAGTTGCGTATTTCTTTCTTTCATTTCTGTTGTCTTGGTTTTCTGCTGGCCTAGGAGTCCCAAAGTCTTTGGATGATTTCTTTACTAGAAGAGAGACTGTCTTGGATAAACCATTCCCATGGCTAACCTACCTGGGATGCCCCACTTCCTCTCAGGAGCCTGTCTTCTTCCCACATCTGCCTCCTCAGCTGCCCTGCCCCAAGGAGTATGCAAGGTCCCCTCAGGAGGCACTCCTTGGTCTTAGCCCAGCAGCCCGGAGCAGCTGCATAGAGGAGAGCACAACATTAACTCTTCAGTTGTAGGGCTTCTAACCACCAACTCAGGGCTGCTCACAGCCTGCACAGTCCTGACCGGGGCATCTGCCCTACAGCAGCTCTGCCAGCTCTTTTGGGGATCGTGATGGGTAAACAATTGTTCCATTTAGACTAGTAGTTCAGTTTGATATAGCAAGAAGTCCCCCCATGTGGCATTGCTAGGGAGATGTTTAGTTATATGTCAGGAATCCAGAGGAGAGGTCAGGGGAGATATAGGTTTGAGAGTCCCCTCCCTACAAATGATCTTCAAAGGGATGGAAGTGAATGAGCTTGCTTAAGACAGAGTGGGATGGAGGAGAAAAGGGGGCCTGGGACTACCTGGATCCCGTCATGCAGAGGCCTGGTGGGTAAGGAGGACAAGGTAAGCTTTACTTTACAGTGAGAAGTGTACTCATGTTTCTTTACTCTCTGTGGTCACTCTGCTTGGTGAACAGTGCAGATGACACGGCACCAACATGAACCAGCCCTGTTCCTCAGACTCCCGCCTCAGGCTCTGAGTAGTCTCCTCCTCTGTACAGGTTTCCTCAGCTCCACAAAAAGGCCCCTGTGGTCGCAGCCCCTGCCTTCCTTACAAGGTTTGGTGAGAAGTGTCAAGATGGAATTAAACTCAGGCACCAAGATTTACATTCCAATGCCAGCCATTTTCTCAGTCTTTAAGAATGGCTCAGACATGGTATTTCAGGCCCTTTCGAAATACTAATAATGCACATGGAATCAAAATCATCATTCATATTATTAACGAGCATTTTTGAGTAATGTTTTGAGTAAGTGCCTAATAAAGTTTAAGAAATAAAAGTAACTCATGTTTATTAAAGAGGAATTACTAGGTCTCCATTCATAAGCTTCAATATCCTGCTTAATGGATTCCATACAACATAACACAGAAATCCAGTGAATGAATTATGGAGAAACAGTCCGCAAAAATTATATGGTTTCCTCTTTTACTCTTGGTCCCCCTCCATGAAATAACAATGAGGAGCGTAGCCTGAATAAAGCCATTTCTTGCAACAGAATGAAAGCATTAGGGTGACACTGGTTGTATTTTAGCAGGCTGGCCAGAACATCAAAAGCTTTGTGGTCAGAGAGCGCCCCCTTGTGGAAGACGTGAGTAAGAGAGGGTGCAGAGGCACCAGTATTGTGCTGGAGATCCTGTGAGAGAACCAAGAGCAAGGCCATGAATAAAACGCTTGTTGACCACATTTTGTAAAGAGCTGTGTTAGAAGCCAGCACTTCATCAAAGAAGGAAATGAGTGTAGCTGGGTGGAAAGGAGAGCCTGGGGCAATTAAGCTTGCAGTCGTGGTTTCTAGAAAACTCGAATCATTTGTGATGAATTATATCCGAAAAAGCCACCGAATGAATTGGAAAGTGGTAAACAAGTGCAGTGTCTCTGAATTCGGGCTGCCTGGGCGCAGGTCTTGGCTCTAGTAGTAACTGTGTTGCTATTCTTGAAGCTGCAGTCACCCCATCTGTGTACCTTGGGGGGTGCTGCCTGTGGTGGTGGAGCAGGGTTGTTGTGAGAAGCAGATAAAATAACATATAGAAAGTATTTTTGGTGCAGGGACTACTGTACTAAAATAGCTGTGACTGTTGCCTGCAGTGTGTGCCTGGAAGACATTTGCATTTCTGTTTTTAAAAATGGCTCCCAGGTTCCGACAGTCGCTGACTGCAGAGTTTGGAAGCCCTGTGGCTCAGTGAAAGCTGTGAGATTGGAGATTTTTGAACTTTTCTGCAAGACACACCAGAGAGGGTCAATCGGCGTCCACTTGCTCATCTGCCATGTGCACCACCAAAGGTGTCCAGACACAAGCGAGCAGTGTGGCCAGCCCGTCTTTACTGCCGCTGATTGAAGTAAGCGCTCAGTCAGGGCCGGGTGGTGGGCGGTGTAGGGCTGGATCAATGTTCTATGAGTGGCATGTAAAGGCAGAAATGGGAAATCCCGCCAGGGCCGCAGGAGGGCACCGGTTCCCCGGAGCCCAGGAGAGCTGTACTCCAGGACACAAGAGCACACTCTCCGGGCCATAGCCGTTTCCACCGGAGCAGCAACGTGGTACCTGTGGACAAGCAGAAGAACAGAGGGTAATTATGGGAAGTGGTCTGAAAGTTGTTTTAATCAAACAAAAAGAAAGTGTTTGTCTCTTAATTCCCTGAAATGTGCTGCCAGAAATTCAGGTACTTGAAAATGTCAAGAAGCACTAATGGAACTAACCCTGGAAGGAGGGCAGGTGGGCAGAGTGTGCCTTGGGTCCGAGGTCCGAGGATGCCCTTTAGAAGGAGGCGTCAGGAAGACATGCTGAGGCCACTCTGCCCATCATTCTCCTTCAGGGAAGGAGTCCCCACACTGGATTATATCGTTTTAAAATATATTTTTTACTGATTTCAGAGAGGAAAGGAAAGGGAGAGAGAGATAGAAATATCCATGATGAGAGAATCACTTATTGGCTGCCCTCCTGCACACCCCACATTGGGGATCAAGCCCGAAACCCGGGCATGTGCCCTGTCCAGGAACTGAACCAGAGACCTCTTAGAGGTTCCTAGGTCAATGCTCAACCGCTGAGCCACACCAGCTGGGCTCCAAGCTGGATTATTAAATGCATCTTTTGTCAAATAGTTATCAGATGGGGAATTCCATTTAATGAACTAACATTTGGAAGTTACCTGCCTTTTTCCTCTCTTTAATCACTTACAAGGAGTAACCTTCTCTTGTTTCCTCCTATCACAGAATGGGAGCTCTATAAGCTTCGGGAATTAATTCATCCCAACAAATGGTACAAGACGAAACAAAACCAGCCAATGCTTCTAATCATTGGCACCCGGCTTCCCTGACCTTCTCTGCGACCAGGCCATCCTCACAGCCTTACTTGGCTGGCTCCTCGGCCTCGGTTCTTCTTTTACTGTCCCCACAGCATTCTCTCTAGCACCTACCACCCCTCTCCACGTTGGCGTTCTGCAGTTCCCACCTAGCCTTCTCACACCTCTGGGTAGCTCCACGTTTGTCTTTTCTTGACCTGGGCTGACAAGTGCTACTTAAGAGGAAAATCCCCTAAGAGTGTTTTCAGAACCCATGGTGTGTCTGTGTTCTCGAAATCTGATCTGGGACCTCAGGGCCTCTTGCAAATCTTTTATTCATTTCTTATTGTTCCCTCGAATTCCTCATGGTGTCTGGGACAGACCTTTTCCTCTCCCCTCGGTGTCTGGTATCTGACGAAGGCCCTAGCAGCCTAGCTCCCTGCCCTCTCATTGGCAGGGCACCCCCAACACCCACACTACCTACGGAGTTATTCTGGAGTCAGGGACTTGGAGTAGCAAGGTTGGAATCTTCATTTTTCCAAAGCGTTGAGCCAATTCTAAGCCCTGAACATCGACAGAATCTTGAGAGGGGACTTCTTTGTTTGTTTATCTCATTTATGAATGTGTGCTGGGATGGGGGAGCTTTTAGGAGGAAGTAGGACATAACCCATTTTTTCCTGACCAAAATTTGAAAATGAGGAAAGTGCTTTAAGGTCTACCAAATGCCACTCTAGTAAATATTGGTTTTGATACCATCGGAGCCCTGAGGTAAAAGATATGAACATTCCAATCTTATTCTGATCAGTCGGTAAGGAGCACATCAGAGCCTCGGTGCAGCCCGCAGCTCAATTAGGACACACAGCATCCGCCCCAGCTCTCCGGATGCAGCTCACACGGCCCAGGACCCCGCGCGAGCGACGCTGTGGTTAAGGATATGTCACTGCGAATCAACAAAATATGCAGTTTGATCAGCACATTCCAAGCGCAGATCATTAAAATATGCAGCCCGGTCCCCCAAGTGCATGAAAAATTAACTAACAAGTTTTGTATCTTGATCAGTTTAATGAGTGAGAAGCCGCTGAACAAGAGTGTCAAATTGTACAGTCTGGCGAGGGGGCAGATGCTTGCCTGCGCGGAGCTGCCAGGGCCAGCGCTCATAGTGATGGTTTTCAAAAGACCAACCCTTAGAATTCAATGTCAGGGGGAGCTGATTAGTATTAAGATGTTGTCCAGCCTGTTTCCAGCAGGATGCGATGTGAGGAGATGCCGAGCCTTCAGATGTAAATGAAACATTGATCCTTCCTTTCAGGCTTCACTGGGTCTTAATGGACTCAGCCATGCGCCTGGAAGCCCCTGCCAACGGCATCCCGTGCACATGTGCCGGACTAAGAGGCAGTGGCAGCCTTCTGGAAATATCTAAACCATCTGACCTTGAAAAGCAGCTAACAGAAAGGGGGTGGGGGGGGGTTCTTTAATCAAACTGTATCAGAGACATGCCATTGAGGGAAAAAGCAAGAAAAAAAAAAAAAAAGAAAAAAAAGCAGGGCGTCCTAAACCAAGAATGCCCAGCTAGAAATCGGTGGAGAATGTGAGTAAATCAAACGCGAGCGGTTGATGATCACCGAGGAGACGTTTGAATTGGATTGTCACGGGAGGCTGCAGGGCCTGCTGTCACCCAGCTAGTGGCAAGATGCTGATGGGGAGGTTGACAACCCGCTTTTAACACAGCCACACATGCCCCCGGTGACTTGGCCTGTGTATAAACGAGGACTGGAGCGCCAGTCTATTAATTCTGCCCGAATACCTTATCTTGGCCGACCGGCTGGCATGGCCACTGTGGGAGTGTCGGTTTCCCAGGGCATAAATGTAGCCCCTTCCGTAATGAGGTGGGCAGCAGAAAGGTGGCAATCCCACATAACAGGCAGGACGCACGTCCAAATGGGAACATTCCACAGACGAAGGCGGAGAGGGCTCTCTGGCAAATGCTGAGGTTGGAGCTGCTGGCTGCCTTTCTGTTGAACATGTTGGGGCAGAGGACAGGGGTGTGACGGAGGAGGACTTTTTTTTTTAATCTTCCTCAGTTTGGTTACACTTTTCCAAAGTGTAGGGCGTGGACATACCCAGAATGACTTCTGGTCAAATGTGGCGTATGGTCAAACTTTTAAAAATGGTTCTAGTTAGGAGTCTATTCCCAGGAATATTAAAGTGGAAATAGCATATCAAATTCGCGATTCAACTACTACTACTATTCCTTAGAGTGAATTAGAGATAGCAAAAGTGAGTTTAATGAAAGCGAATTTAAAGACAAATTCTACATGTGTAATAAATGGATATGTCACAAATCAGAAAGGAGTTTTCAAATGGCTGAAGTTTAGGAAAACTGCTCATTGCTGCCATGAGGGCTGGAGCCAGGTCTGCAAGAAGACCTTCCTTCTTAGATCAATCAGAAAAACGTGAATTTCAAAAATTCATAATACACAGGTGAAGGGATGAAGGGATGGCAGAGCACATTACTGCGGTTAGCTTATTACCTCACCACACACAGAAATACAAAGTAAGCAGCTCAGATGCAGATCAGGCGCTGAGGCACCAACACATCAATCAGCTGTCATAAAATAATAAAAATACTCTTTGAATGATCAAAAGCTAATTTTCAGTTATTGAGGTTTTAATTAAATAGTATTAATATTTTATTATAAAATATTAGAAGCCCGGTGCATGGATCTGCACACATTGAAAGGAAATTAATTAGAAGAAATATTTTAGTGGCTGGGGAAGGGTGTGGGGAGGTTGGCCAGCCAGGGAGGGATTGTGAGAGGGCTTTAGAGTGTGTCTGGCCTATCTAGCCCAGTCCCGATTGGCCAGACCCCAGCAGTAAGCTAACCTACTGGTCAGAGCATCTGCCCTCTGGTGGTCAGTGTGCGTCATAGCAACTGGTCAAACAGTCAAACGGTTAGCACTTAGCATCTTAGGCTTTTACCTATATAGATAGCATGCATCGAAAGCATATATACTGTAGACGTATGTATGACATGCATGCACACATCTGTGTATTTTCAAAATATTAAGACACAACTGTACCCTCTAGCTACCTTAAGAAAGAGAAAATGACTAGTGTTTTGAAGCTGCCTTTGTGCTCCCCCAACTGCAACACTGGGTTCCCTCCCTATTTTACTGAGTTTAAGATTGATCATTTCTTTGTCTTTCTTTGCAATCTTACTATGTATGCATGTACATCTAAGCAATATATTAGCTAATATTTCTTGCCCTTCAAATTTACATTAAAAGATGCACAATATAAGAATTATTCTTAACTTGCTTTTTTCATTCAGGATTATGCTTTTAGTATTGACACACGCTAATATGCATAGATGTAGTTTATCATCTTCACTCCTATGTAATATTCCACAATAATGTATCCACTACATTGTTCATTTTTCTTATTATCAGCAAAGCTGCTTTTACAGGTCTCCTGGTGTCCATGGGGAAGAGATTCCCTTGTGTATACACTTAGGAAGAGAACTGCTAGGTCCTAGGTAGGTGCTTTTTCCACTTTATAAGGTATTGTTTGCATTGTGGGTTTTTAAAAAAGATTTATTGATTTACACTCTCACTATTTATAATGGCAACAAAAATAAAAATTACTAGATATTTACCTTACACTATATATAAAAATCAATTCAAAATGGATTAGAGACTTAAATGTAAGACCTAAAACTATAAAACTTCTAGAAAAAAAAAGAGATGAAAAGCTGCTTAATATTGGTCTTGGCAATTATTTTTTAGATAAATACCAATTATATAGGCAGTAAAAGCAAAATTAGTAAGTGAGACTACATGGACCTTAAAGGTTTCAGCACAGCAAATGAAACAATAGAATGAAAAGGCAACATATGGAATGAAAGAAAATCTTTGCAAACTGTGTATTCAATAAGTAGCTAATATCCAGTATATAAAAAACTCCAACAATTCAATAGAAAAAAATAAACCCAAATAACCTAACTTTAAAAGGGGCAGATATTTCTTTTAAAAAAGAGAGAGATAGAGACAGATATAAATGGCTACCAAGTATATGAAAAGATGTTCAACATCACTAATCATCAGAGAAATTAAAATCAAAACCACAAAAAGATATTACCACACACTTGTTAGGATTGATATCTTTAAAAAAAAAAAAGAGCCTCAAAAGATTACAAATGTTGGCAAACATGTGGGAAATTTTGACCCCTTGCACAAGGTTAGGAGGAATGTAAAATAGTGCAGCCACTATGAAAAACATTGTGAAGGCTCCTCAAAAAATTAAAAATAGAATAACCATAAGATACAGCAATTCCACTTCTGGGCATATATCCAAAGGAGTTGAAATCAGGATGGCAAAGAGATATCTCACACCTCCACATTCCTTGCAACATTATTCTTAATAGCCAAGATATGGAACCAATCTAAATGTCCACTGATGGGTGAATGATAAAGGAAACGCGGTATATGCACACAATGAAATATTACTCAACCTTAAAAGAGAAAAAAAAATCCTGCCCTATGTGAGAACATAGATGAACCTGAATGACACTACACAAAGTGAAATAAGCCAGTTACAGAAAGAGAAATACTGTGTGATCCCATTTACATGAAATACCTAAAATAGTCAAACTCATAGAAACAGAGAGTAAAGTGGTGGTTGCAGGGACTAGAGTGGGGATGGAGAATTGTTTAATAGAGACACACTTTTTATGCAAGTTCGATAATTCTAGAGGTAAGAGGCACAGCATAGTTCTTATGGTGAACAACACTGAACTGTGGACTTAAAATTTTTGTTAAGAGAGGAGATCTCATGTTAAGCATTATTACCACAAAAACAAAACCAACAACACTGGGGCACAAGGAAACTTTTGGAGGTGATGCCCACGTCTGTTACTTTGACTGTGATGACAGTTTCATGAAAAGGTGTCTGCCTATTTCCCAACTCATCAAATTGTATATGTTAAATATGTACAGTTTTGGTATATCATTTACAGCTTAATGCTAATGTAAAAAGTGTTAACCTGTTTAAAAAGTGCACAACTGATTTCTTTATTGAATTAATTTATTAAAAAACATCAAAAAGATCTAAATAATTTTGAAAGTATAGCATGCGATGGATAGAAAAATTTAATATCATACAAATATTCACTCTTCTCAGATGAATTGGAAGTTTTCTATTTCAACCAGAATTTAGATAAAGTTTTACATGGACATTATAATGTGATTCTGAAATTTACATGGAAACTCAAAAGGCTAAAATTAGCCAGAATAATTTTGTAAAACAAAAAGATGAGTCATCTTGCTCTATCAAGTGTGGTTATTAAGACAATGTGATATTAGTGCAAAGACAGATTGTGTCCTGAAAGAACAAAACATTTAACCCAGAAACAGAACATCCCCCAGGAGGGAATGTACAGATGGAGATCGCAGTGCAGGTCACTCGGGAAGGGATAAACTCCTAAGTAAATAGTCCTCTGACCCCTGATTGACTCTACCAGAAAAAAATAAAACAGAGCCTTATGTGCCACACACACAATAGTCAATTCCTCGTGGATTAAGACTTAAATGTGAATAAAACACTTAAAGAAATTTTAGGAGACAGTGAAGAAGAAGAAATTTATAATCTCTAGGGAAGGATTTCTTAAACAAGATGCAAAAAAAGCACAAATCATAAAAAAGAGATTTATAATTGTGACTATATTAAATTCAAGATGTCAAAAGACATTTTAAAAATGTCATAAAGAGCCCAACTGGCATGGCTCAGTGGTTGAGTATTGACCTGTGAACCAGGAGGTCACAGTTCAATTCCCGGTCAGGGCACATGCCCGGGGTGTGGGCTAGACTCCCAGTAGGAGACATGTAGGAGGCAGCCAATCAATGATTCTCTCTCATCATTGATGCTTTTATCTGTCTCTCCCTTTCCCTTCTTCTCTGAAGTCAATAAAAATATACATATATTTTAAATGTCATATAGAGAGTAAAATGCAAACCACAAACTGGGAGATATATTTGAAATACATATATCTGGAAAAGAACCCTTATCGAAAATACATATGAAGACCTCTTGTGAATCATTAAGAAAAAACATAAATAACCAAATAGAAAAACAGGCAAAAGTGGTAAACAGGAATTTCACAGAAGAACACATGAATAGCACATAAATGTTATGTGATGCTCAAACTCATTGGTTATCAATAAATTGCAACTTTATTGCCAGGGTAAGATACAATTTATAAGTCAAGCAATATTATCAGTTTATGATGAAGGAGAACTAAAAATTCTCACCTATTGCAGATGAGAGTGTAAATCAAGACACCTACTTTGGCAAATGAATAAGCATTTTCCAGTACAGTGGAGGCTTCACATAGTCTAAGACCTAGCAAGTCCACTTCTGAGTATATAACCAAGAGAAAAACTCACACAGTTCTGCCAGGAGACACATATAACAGTGTCCAGAGCAGACACTCCATCTCAGAAAAATGCCCATTAGCAAAGAAAGGATAAAGTGGGACGAAGGCATAGAGTGGAATGCTATGCAATTGTAAAAAGTAAAATTAACCACAGCTCCATGGATGAATCACAATACAACAAGAAAAAACAAACCACAAAAAACAGATCATTGAATAAAAACACTGAGTCACAAAAGAATATATACTATATTACCCAATTACACATCCTATTAAATAAAAGGCTAATAATATGCTAAGTGTCTGGTTGTCCAGTTGTCCATTCAACCAATCAAAGCATAATATGCTAAAGATATGCTAAGGCCACTCGACTGCTTGCTATCATGTGCACTGACCACCAGGGGGCAGACAATACAGGAGCTGCTCCCTGGTGATCAGTGTTCTCCCACAGGGGGAGTGCCACTCAGCCAAAAGCCAGGCTCATAGCTGGCGAGCACAGTGGCAGTGGTGGCAGCTTCTTCTGCCTCTGCGACAGCGCTAAGGAGTTTGAATGCTGGCTTAGGTCCACTCCCCTTGGCTGTCAGTTGGACATCCCCTGCGGGCTCCCAGACTGTGAGAGGGTGCAGGCTGGGCTGTACACTTGGCCTCTAGTCTATACTAATAATAGCCTAGGTGGTTGTCACACCCTCACGCATCATGGCCTAACGTCGTCACAAGATGGCCATCACAAGATGGTGGAGGAGGCGGGTCGTGGCAGGGGAGGGCAGTTGTGGGTGATCAGGCTGGCAGGGGAAGGAAGTTCAGAGTGATCAGGCAGGCAGGGGAGCAGTTAGCCATCAATCAGGCTGGCAAGGGAGGGCAATCAGGCCAGCAGGGGCAGGCAGTTGGGGATGATCAGGCTGGCAGGGGAGCAGTTAGGGGGCAATCAGGCTGGTAGGCAGAAGCAGTTAGGGGCAATCAGGCAGGGAGGCAGGCAAGTGGTTAGGAGCCAGCGGTCCCAGATTGTGCAAGGGATCAGGCCTAAACAGGCAGTTGGACATCCCTTGAGAGGTCCCAGATTGGAGGGTGCAGGCCGGGCTGAGGGTCCCCCCCTACCCTCTACCCTGCAAGAATTTCATGCACCAGGCCTCTAGTTTTAAATAAAATACTTAGATAAATATGTAAGTTATAAAACTACAAGAAAAATCAAGATAATGATGGTATATAATTCAAATAGTGCATTATTTCTGGATAGAGAAAGGGAGGAAAAATTCTAACTATAGTTAATGCTTATTTCTGTAGCTAGGTGGTGACTACAAGTGTTGATTTTATCAGCCTTTAAATTATATATACACAAATGCACATAATATACACTCATTTATATATATTGTAGAACTCACAATGTAAACAAAGACAAAATCAATTAGACAGTTAACATATATGGCAAAAATGTGAAGGTATCACTTTATTGGCCAAGTAAAGGTAATTTTATGCCAGAAAGAAAAAGGAGGTATGGTTGCAATATATGGTCTGTCAAGGGTCCCATTAATTCATTTGGAATACCAGTGCATACATGAGTATTTGGTACCTGGTACATAATAGACATTTGTGATACAGTTGGTGAAAGAAAGGAGGATAGGAAAGGGAAAGAGAGATGGGGGTAGAGAGAGAGAGAAGGAGAAAGGTAGAGAAGGGATTGGGGAGGGAAGGAGGCTGGTTGCCCTTGGTTTGTGAATTACTGATTATACATATTAAATAGATTTCTTGTTGTCTTATTCTTATTTCTTGAACTCTTAAAGAGTTCTGTCTTATTGGGACTGAGGGAGCACTCCATTCTCTCACAGAATTTAGCCCATTGTGTATTGTGTTACTAATGGTTACACTGACAGCTATAGCACACCATTGAGACTTGCTTGTCAAACATTAACTTCTATACCATGTTATAGATTTTTTTCTGATAGAGTAATCACTACTACTTATGCGGAATGACAGAGCTGCCTAATAGTATTTCATCTAATCCGAAAACATAAGAAATTACCCAGCTATGTAAGACACAGGAAAAAACCCCAAAGGGAATTTTTCTTTTTCTTTTCTTTTTTTAAAAAAAACTCAAGACAGGAAGGGAAGCATTAAGCCTATAACTAAACTCTGACCGAATGTATTTTTTTGTCTTAGTTTCATGAGAATTGGGACAGTGGATAAATATTTCAGTATATTGGTTACATGCTTAAACCTGTATTTTAAAAGTAAAATGTTAAGGTTGAGTAATTACAAAATAATACCGATTACATACCCTGTTTCCCCTAAAGTAAGACATCCCCCGAAAATAAGACCTACTTACAGTTTTGCCTCTCGCTGAAATATAAGTTATCCCCCCGAAAATAAGATCTCTCCGCTAATAAGGCCTCCTCTGAACATAAGTCCTCCCCAATAATAAGGCCCCCCGAAGCTACCGTAACTCTGGACTCTGGGTTGTAGCGGCAGGCACCACCGCACAGCTCACTGTTGGCCGCAGCGTAGCCGGAGCAGACAGGAAGTACAAGGTCTCTTTTAATCAGAGAGCCCGCGTAGCCGCCAGGACAAGCTGCTGCCTGCTGCTCACTCTGCCCTGACAGAGTCTGGCTGACTCACAATTAGACACTGAGTTGTGCAGGGCAGGAGTCGGGCACATTGTGTGGACACACAGGTAATAAATTTCCTTTTTTTTGTTCAATAATAAATGTGTATTGTATTCTTCTTCATGAAAAAATAAGATATCCCCTGAAAATAAGACCTAGTGCATCTTTGGGAGCAAAAAATAATATAAGACATTGTCTCATTTTCAGGGAAACGGTATTTTCAAGGTACAAAATAATGGAAAAACCTTGTCTACACAACACACAGCTTTCAAAATGTAAAACTGATAAATTCTAGATGCACTTCCCATTCCCTCTCCCCTCCACTTTCCATTGTCCCATGCAAAGTACTGCCTATTTTGAATTGTGTTTATAACATCTCATAGTTTTCGTTTATAGTGTTTATATTTGCACTAGGGGCCCAGTGCACATAGGAACCAGAAGAGATGTACCAGAAAATCCATCAAATGCACTGGGGGGTGGGTTCCTCAGCCCAGCCTGCCCCCTCTCACATATTGGGAGCCCTTAGGGATGTCCTACTGACAGCTTAGGCCTGCTCCCTGATCCCCCTGGGTAGTGGGCCTAAACTGCAGTCTGGCCTCCCTTTGTGGGAGGTGACCAGGCCCCTGCAATCTCCAGCCTTGCCCCTGCCCAGGCCTGAGGCCTCTGGCCCAGGCCTTATGCCTGGGTAGGGCACCCTCATACTCCTTCGATCTCCAGCTCTGCCCCTGCCCCCTCCCATCACTGGCTCCACCCTTGCCAATGCCTGAGGCCTCTGGTGAAGGCCTCTGGCCTGGGCAGGGGACCCCCAGTCCCCTCTGATCGCCTGTTCCACCCCTCAGGGACCCCACCTCCCCTGCCACCTGCCTGGCTAACAGGCCTAGTCGCTTCAGTGGCGGGGCTGAGCTGGACTTGGCGCTGCCATCTTGTGGCTATGGGGGTGGCCATCTTTGTCATGGAGTGATGCCTAATTTGCATATTATTCTTTTATTAGACAGGATATGCTCCTAAACACAATATTCTTTGTTTTTACAGATTTTTAAACTTCATCTAAATACAATAATACCACATTTTTTCTACTATGCCTTGGTTTTCTACCACTCAGCACCTGTTTTTTTGAGATTTGTCCATTATTTAATGCACACACCTGTAATTTATTCATTTTCATTGCTCTTTCTAAGCACATTTATTGCATATCACAACAAGCTTATCAATTTTTTCTATTGATTGATACTTCAGTTGTTTCCAATTTCTTTATTGCTCCATCTTGATGGATTTTCTGGTACATCTCTTCTGGTTCCTGTGTGCAAGGCTCTCTGGAATTAGACCTAGGAGTGAGAGTATTGGGTTAGAAGGCATGCACTTCTGAAACTTCACTAGATAATAATGTTCTTTACAGCAGCTTCCTAATTTGTACTGCCACCAGCCTGGATTGGAAATTTCTGTGGCTCATATCTTCACCTGACACGGTTGCCACTCTCCTGAGTTAGCATTCGCAACGCCCTCTGATGGGCTGACTTGTATCACACTCTTAAGTAACCGCAGATGTGACTCAGTATACAATCTACACTTAGGTCGGTGTCCCTGATTTGAAGTTAGTGGCCCAGGTTGAATTGGACCATGGCCTCATTTGGACATTTACCAAAAAAAGGAGGACTTCAGGAAGAGACTAGGTCTGCTGTTTTCTCAATAAAGTGCTGATTGACAAATGTGAGGGGAAAATCATGATGTTAGTAGTGGAGTGAAATATTGTATTTGGCACTGTTGGGAAGTCACCCAAGTTTTGTGGGTTTCTGACTTCATAACTACAAGATATTTGGATCAAAGTGTACTTACTTTAGGTGACATATGAATTCATAATCCAAGGAAAAAAGCCTCGTAAAAATAACTTAACATTAAATATATCTTGCAAAAGGACCATTTAACTTGGCAAAATATTAATGAAATAAAACACATGGGTTAGATTTTCCTTATAATACACACAGGAATAAAATGTGCTCAGCAAAATATGCTTTGGCTTTTGCTAAACTAGAAACATCTGAAAATAACCTGAGAGAGTTCCTTAAACTACAGCAAGTTTCTGGCTTTGTCCACCACTTAATTAAGTGTTGTTTTAATAATGAAGCACATTAGGGTGGGGGTTGTACCCAGCCTACAACCATTCTTTATGGGGTAGTAAAGATAAAGACAATAGTACCGACATAAAAAAAATATGTAATTTCACGGTCTTACCTTCTTACACATATGTTTCCGATCAGCCTTACTAGTTATTTTCCCAAATCCCCTTTAGTTAAGAGAGCCGTTGTCTTGTCCTTGAAAATTTAGGTGGAAACCTGTTCTGATGGCTCAAGGATAAAGAAGATAGGTGAGATGTTTCCAGGCAACTGCAATACCACTGCTTATGAAGAACTCAGTTGTGTACACTGGGGAAGCATGATTTGGGTTCAAGCATTTTTCAAGGCAAGTCATTGCTTTATCCCTTATCCTCACAAAGTGAACTCTTGAAATATTAAAACTAAGGTTATAGAAATGATACAAATACAACCATAAATGCTACCCTGGTGCAATCTTGGTGCATGTATGGACTTTATTGTGAAAATCACAATGGATTTTAGACATAAAAACCTAACTGCTTTAGACTTCCACCGCCAGTGAAGATGGTGTAGCGAAATCTAACCAATCTGTTTGCTGAGGACAATACAGCCTGGACAAGATAATGTTTTAAGTGTTTGAAATGGTGGTGGGGGCGGGGAAGAGGGAGGGAGGGAGTGTATTTGTGTATGTCAAGGCATTGGAAAGACCAAAAGAGCAAAGCATGGTGAGCCAAGCTGTGGAGAAGGAGGGAGCCGAGAGAGGTGAGCCTGGCTTTGGGGACTATTTCTTCCCCGTTGGGCTTTCGCTGATTTAAAAAGGAACCTGAAAATGCAAAAGGCTGAGAAGCTGAGCACTGCTTTTCACAGCTTCACGGAGTAAAGGGAATAGGCCTTAGAGTCTAGGACTTACAAAGCAGAGAAGGGGACTTGCAGAAACCCCTGTAAAAATCCTGAAGAGCTAGACCTTAGGAACATAGCAGAGCAAACTGGAAACAGAGAAAACGAAGCTCAGTTCCGAGTTACCTCAATACCTAAAAATGAATTGGGGTGATACCCATGCCAATGCATACACAAGTGTGAATTCTCTTCCTAAGACCAAGATATGCTGATGCTCAAATTATTTCTACAATCAATTTTGCTAATACAATACCTTCTCTCTCTCTCTCTCTCTCTCTCTCTCTCTCTCTCTCTCTCTCTCTCTCTCATAAATAATCAAGCATCCAAGGAGCTAATAGAATATAAATAAAAACAAGAAAGAGAAAAAAAAACCCAAAATACAAAATGATATATACTTTCCAAGCTTATTGAAGAGAAATGAGCAATTTTAAATGCTCAATCAAAATGAAAGCAAGGAAGAAGAGAAAGAACCATAACACAAATAGAATCATAAAACAAATACTAATATAGATTTAAACCCCAAATAAATAATAATTAGAATAAATGAAAATGGTATAAATGTTCTAATTCAAAGACAAAGGTGATCAGATTTGGGCGGAGCAAAATATAGAATAAAAGAGGCATATACAAAACATAAGATAAAGAGAGGTTGAAATTAAGAGATAAAGCATGCAAATATTAACCAAAAGAAAGACTATGTAGATTCATTATTAGACAAAGCTGACTTCAGGAGGAAAAGATTAATATAGGTAAGAAATTCTACATAATAATAAAAGTTTCTATCTTCCAAAAAGATTATGACGATTCTAGCTTTCTATCCAAATAAGCAGAGCCTCATAATTATTAATTAAAATTGTATAATTAAAAAATAGAACTTCAAAGTAGACAAAAGGAGAAATGAATAATTCCAAAATATATCAGGAACATACTTCAAACTATCTAACTTAGAAAGCCTTATAAAAGTAATATTATAACATTTAGAAAATTAATTTGCAAACTTGGTTTAATATACATGAATAGAACTCTGAATCTAATACACGGGCGTTTTTTAAAAATATGGAGCACTTCATGAATTTGTGAGTCATCCTTGTGCAGCGGCCATGCTAATCTCTGTATTATTCCAATTTCACTATATGTGTTGCCGAAGAGAGCACAGCACACAGGCATTTTAAATTTAATTTTTTTTGAGACAGTGAAACAATGAAGGACTTAATATAGAAGAAACAACAAGACAGAGCCTAGACAGGCTGCTTTGGCTCACTGGGAAGTCAGGGAAAAGAGGGCCTTGGAGGTAGGTTCAGGGGTTAGCCCAGGACGAGCTGCCACAGACCATTGCTCCCCTGGTTGCAAGTCTCGTGAGAACCTTTATAGTTTAGGAGGTGCATGCCTGAGAGGGAAGAAAGGTGCATGCTGGGAGGGAGAACACCCACAGGCATTTTTAAAATGACCATATGCTAAGACATAAAACAAGTTTCAAAATTCATATATTAAAGTATAGAATAGAGTGGATTCTCTGCTCACAGTGGGGGGAGAAAAAGGCAACTGGAAAAAACTCTAGATGTTTAGAAATTAAACAAAAGACTTCTAAATAATTCATGGGTCAAAGAGGTCATGATAAAAATAAATAGTTTTAACTCAATAATAATGAAAATGCAGTATGTCAAAACTTATGAATGACAGCTAAAACCATGCTTAAAAGAAAATTTACTACTTAAAAAGTAAATACGAAGAAAGAAGGCTCAAAATCAATAACCTCAACTTTAAACTCAGGAAAATAGAAAAAAGAACAGCAAAATAAACCCACACAAAGTAGAAGGAAGGAAGGAATAAAATAAGAGTATAAAATCTAAAAATACAACTTAAAGAACATTTTATTTAATTTTTAAAAATATATCTTTATTGATTTCAGAGAGAGGAAGGGAGAAAAAGAGAGAGATAGAAACATCAATGATGAGAGAGAGTCATTGCTTAGCTTCCTTCTGCACCGTCTACTGGGGATCGAGCCTGCAATCCAGGCAGGTGCCCTGACCGGGAATCAAACCCTGACCTCCTGGTTCATAGGTTGACACTCAACCGCTGAGCCATGCTAGATGGGGTTAGAGAGCATTTTAAAGAAACGAAAAAATATATATATGAGTAAGCTAAACAGTCATCCAAGAGGCTAGGGGAAAATTTTAATCCATTAACATTTGTGGAAAAGAAACAGTAGAAATGGAAGCAGAAGTTAATGCAATAGAAAAAAATTTTTAAAAGGACTGACTAAAAAAGAACTGAATCTGGTTCTTTGAAATACTTAATGGCAAGGTAGGAGATACAAATAAAGAAATCTATAAATTAGAATGAATAAACTTGTCCTTATGTAGAGATGATAACACTGTCTACATCAAGAGACTCTGCAGACAAACCTCTAAAATTAATAATAGGATTCAACAAGGCTGTGGATCAGTATACAAGAATTATTAAGGTTCCCTCACACTTACTCAAATCAGTAAGGAAAAGACACTCCCTACCAGTCCACAGAAAGAATATGAGTCTAAACAGACATTTAAAGGAAGAGGAATTATGAATATACTCAAAATATGAAATGTGTTTAATTTCATCACTTATCTGGAAAGGCAAATAAGTACAAAATAAGATAACATTTTCATTAAATAGGTCAAATTAAAGACTCTTTGTTGAGTGTTGTCAGGCATGTGACAAAACTGTGCCCCTCTTGTGGAACTATTGGTTGGTACCAACAGTGCAGAGTGTAACTTGGCAGTGTTTAGTAAAATAAAAAATGTACATACCCTAAACCCAGCAATTTCACTTTTGGTACGGATCCTAGACAAATTCCTGCAACTGTGCACCAGGAAGCACTTGCAAAGATGTTCCTTTGAGTGTGTATTTAACAAATACTCATGTAGCACTTACTACATTCCAGTCTAGCTGTAAGTACTTTACAAATATTGTCTCAGATAATCCTTATAACAAGTCTAGGAGGTAGGTACAATAAATATCCTTGCCTTTCAGAAAAAAATATAAACCCTAACCAAAATAATCTAATCTAATAAAAGAGTAATTTGCAAATTGACCTTCACTCCATTACACCCACAAGCCACGCCCACCAACCAATCAGGAGCAAATATGCAAATTAACTCAACTAAGATGGAGGCGCACAGTCCGCCTCAGCCCCACAACTGAAGTAGCCAGGCCTGTTAGCCAGGCAGGTGGTGGGGAAGGCAGGGGGGCTGAGGGGCAGAGCCATCAATCTCAGAAACCTGGGAAGGGGAGGAGTCAGCAATCTCGGGGACTGGGGGGTCTTCTGCCCAGGCCTGCAGCCTCAGGCAGAGACCCCTGGCCTGGAAAGGGGTGGAGGTGGTGATCGTGGGAGTTGGGGGGTTTTCTGCCCAGGCCTGCATCCTAGGCCAGAGGCTACAGGGCTGTGTAGGGGTGGAGCTGGGATTGGGGTGGCAGGGGTGAAGCCAGTGATGGGAGTGAATCACAGAGGAAACACCTTTTCTTAACGCTCATTGGCTAAGTTCCCTGTATGCCACTGGTAATATTCTTAGTAACTTAGGTAATAAGAATCCAAAAAGGCATGTAGGGTTTTTCCACCACACTCCTAAAGAAAAAAAATGAAGGTCCACTGCTGGAGGGCTAAGAAATGTCATATCCTGCCCTAGCTGGTTTGCCTCAATGGATAATGCCTCAGCTTTCTGACTGCAGGGTCTGGGTTCAATTCTGACCAAGGGCATGTCCCCAGGTTGCAGGCTCCTCTTGGGCCAGGGTCCAGGTCAGGGCATATGCAGGAGGCAACCAATCAAAGTGTTCCTCTCACTTTGATGTTTCTCTTTTTTTCCCCTCTCTTCCACATTCTCTCAAAATCAATAGAAACATATCTTTAGGTGAGGAAGAAAGAAAGAAAGAAAGAAAGAAAGAAAGAAAGAAAGAAAGAAAGAAAGAAAGAAAGAAAGAAAGAAAGAAAGAAATATCATATCCTATGAAAGACACATCTTGAAAATGTCTAAAGAAAGTTGTCATTTTTTTCATGGTGAAGGGACTGGAGTCCATGTTAATGAAAACACCTTGGTGGCTGCGGTGACTTGCAATGGTTGTAGCAGCAGAGTGATGGGGCTGGTGGCTTCCCCTGATTAGCCTGGTCGCCTCCCACAAAGGGAGGCCAGACTGCAGGTTAGGCCCATGCCCCATGGGGAGCAGGAAGCGGGCCTAAGCCGTCAGTAGGACATCTCCTAAGGGCTCCCAATATGTGAGAGAGGGCAGCCTGGGCTAAGGACCTCCCCCCGGGCACGAATTTTGTGCACCAGGCCCTTATTTCTATCTAATAAAAGAGTAATATGCAAATTAGGCACCACTCCCTCACAAAAAATGGCCACCCCCATGGCCATAAGATGGTGGCACCCAGTCTGGGTCAGCTCTACCACTGAAGTGGTCAGGTCTGTTAGCCAGGCAGGTGGGGGGGGAGGCGGGGCCCGAGGGTGGAACAGGCAACCAGAGGGGCTGGGAGGTCTCCTTCCCAGGCCAGAGGCCTTTGCCAGAGGCCTCAGCCATCAGCAAGGGCAGAGCCAGTGATCAAAGGGGTCAGGGGCAGAGCCGGTGATGGGAGCAGTATGAGGGTACCCTACCCAGACATAAGACCTGGGGTAAGACCGGAGATTGCAGGGGCCTGGGCACCTGTGGAGCAGGTAAAGAAGGGGTCTGGTGGTCGCCTGCCCAGGCCTGCAGCCTTGGCCAGAGGCTACAGGCCTGGGCAGGGTTGAAGTCAGTGATTTCAAGGGTGTGGGAGTCCCCTACCCAGGCCTGAATCCTCGGCCAGAGGTTACAGGCCTGGGCAGGGGTGGAGCTGGTGATTGGAGTGAACTACAGAGGAAACACCTTTTCTTACCATTCATTGGCTAAGCTCCCTGTATGCCACTGGTAATATTCTTAGTAACTTGGGTAATAAGAATCCAAAAAGGCGATCTAGGGTTTTTCCACCACACTCCTGGAGAAAAAAAAATGAAGGTCCACTGCTGGAGGGCTAAGAAATATCATATCCTGCCCTAGCAGGTTTGGCTCAGTGCATAATGCCTCAGCCTGCTGACTGCAGGGTCTGGGTTCAATTCTGACCAAGGGCATGTACCTATGTTGCAGGCTTCTCCCTGGCCAGGGACCAGGTCAGGGCATATGCAGGAGGCAACCAATCAAAGTGTTCCTCCCACTTTGATATTTCTCTCTGTTTTTCCCTTCTCTTCCACATTCTAAAAATCAATGGAAACATATCCCCAGGTGAGGATAAAGAAAAAAAGAAAGAAAGAAATATCATATCCTATGAAAGACACATTATGAAAATGCCTAAAGAAAGTTGCCGCCCTGACTGGTTTGGCTCAGTGGATAGAGTGTCGGCCTGCGGACTCAAGGGTCCCAGGTTTGATTCCGGTCAAGGGCATGTACCTTGGTTGCGGGCACATTCCCAGTGGGGAGTGTGCTGGAGGCAGCTGATCAATGTTTCTCTCTCATCGATGTTCCTAGCTCTCTATCCCTCTCCCTTTCTCTCTGTAAAAAAATCAATAAAATATATTTTAAAAAAAGAAAAGAAAAAGAAAGTTGTCATTTTTTCATGGTGAAGGGACTGAAGCTCCTGTTGATGAAAACACCTCGGTGGCTACGGTGACTGGCAGTGGCTGTAGCAGCAGGGTGATGGGGCTGGTGGCTTCCCCTGATTAGCCTAGTCACCTTTCACTAAGGGAGGCCAAACTGCGGCTTAGGCCCCCTCCCCATGGGGAGAGGGAGCGGGCCTAAGCCATCAGTAGGACATCTCCTGAGGGTTCTCAATATGTGAGAGGGGGCAGGCTAGGCTGAGAAACACCCCCCCCCCGCCCGCCATGCACAAATTTCGTGCAGCAGGCCCCTAGTATAATTATAAAAGCATAATATGCTAATTAGACCAGATAGCCAGACATCCTTCCAGACGAAGTTGGGGCTGCGAGGGCCAAGGCAAGCTGCCACAGCTGCGAGGGCCCAGCCCCTTGCACGAATTTCTTGCATCGGGCCTCCAGTCTATAGATATTTCTTTATAATCCATATATGAATAGTTCTCAAAACATCTTATTGTGAAATAAACTTTCTGAAACAATTTTATACAATTGGTATTATTTATTTCTATAGAATGCACCAACAAAACCACCTAGGCCTCAAGTTTTCCAGGGAGTTCCTGGACATGTCTGAGTTTTTCTGTGCCCTGTAATGGGCTCTTGCAGAGCTGGGTGACTGAATTCAGAAATGGTGTACCTGAAGGACTGTCACAGGTTTCAGGTAAGGAAAGTTACTTACAGAAAATAAAACCACCCAGGAATTCTGTGTTTATATGTAACTTATCCATTTAAAGTTGCTTTCGAATATATATAATTGCCATAAAGGAAGCACTTTAGTCTGACTTTGTGGTTAAAGACAATGTTCTTTATTTCAAATATACCAAAGAGGGGGTGGGGACAGGAGCAGAAGGTGGGGGGGATGGAAATAGAGCGATAGTCTGTGAAACTAATTATCCAGAGGAATTTATGAAAATTGTGCATGCATGGATGGATTTCATGGTCAGGTTTATTGAGGTCAAATGGTATGTGGCTTGGAACCACCAAACAAGCCTAGGTGATTAGAATGGAAGTATTTGAGGAACTGAACATGTAGTTAAGAAGAATTAATTTGGAAAATTCCACTTTCAGATACATTGAATAACTACATTCTTTCACAAGCCTTTCTGGCCTCTACTGGTTGTTTGTGGAAGCCTGTGGTTGCCATGAAAGGGACTCGTTTGTCATTGCTAGTTTCTAATGAGTCTCCTACTTCATTTCCTTTGCAAAGAGCTGCCCTGTGGGGATCTACAAGAACCCACCTACAAACCTAGGTTTCGAGGATTCTGTTGGGTAGGACATTTTAATGGCACCTGGCAGAAAGCCCAATCTAGAATTACTTAAGCTAGTAAAGAGCTGGCTTTCAGTAAAGGGTAGGCCATGGCAACATCAGGGGCAGCTGGTTTAAGGGGCCCAAATGAAGTCACTAAGATTTGCTTTTTTGGTGGCAAATGGCAAGAGTGACCAGTCTTCACATTTCCTTCTGATCAAGGGCAGCAGGAATGACTCTATCCCACTAAAGCCAACATGTGTCTCTGTCAGGACTCACTGGACTGGGAGGAGCCACACACCTCCTCTAGACTAATCACGACGGTCAGGGGAATGCAATGTCTCTGACTAGTTAAGACACAACCTGTCTATGTGAGTCAAATCTGCCAAACGTGGTTTCCCAAGAGAAATTTGGGTGCAATTCTCATCAGAAGTAGGATAAGTGGATATTGGGTGGTAAACACACAAACAATTCCTCGTTACCTTATGAATACGCCTTTGAACTGAGCTAGCAATTTATTTGTATGGCAGCATGTTGCCAACGACACGGAAATATTGATATTTCCAGTTGTACACCTAACTCCCCGCCCCCCGGCCCCCAGCCCCCTGCATGCACACACATAGTTTGACTGAAAGCTGGTTAGAATGGCTCATAAATAGTCTATCACTCTGTGTGTAGGCAAAACCTCGGTCCCACGAGGGGAGAAACCCCATGCCGTGCACTTAAAAGGGGGAGAGAGAGGCTCTAGATGTAACAACCCACAGGTACCACCAACTAATTTATACGTTCAGGGGTTGAAAAGCATTCTTCTTAGAGGAAAGAGAGGGATGTAAGGAGATACAGGATTGTTGGTAAGGGATCCCTCCTGTGTTAAACCTGAAAGGAGGAGTTCTATATTTGGATGGTTAAAGGAAGTGAACTAGAAATTTGGACGGGTGCAAGGAGGATCAGTGCCAGCTTGGAAAGCTCCCTAGTGCTTCCTTTAGTCTTTAGTTCAGTGTTTCATCAGCAGTATCAATCGCGCACTTAGACTTTTTGCTCCTTTAGCCATTTTACTGCTCTTGTGGTATATTATTTCTATCAAATTTGCTTAAATATTATCTCCCTTCCCTACTTTCCTCTCTCCATCCCTCCCCAAGCCTTTTTACTGATGCCTGCCTGATAAAAAAAAAAAAAAAGCCCACATCTGATATTAACCTAAAACTTCCTTGATTCCTTAAAGTGGGTTATTCATTAACAGAAGTTAAATGACTGGTTGTTGGGCAAATCTTGTAATTCTTTCCGACGACTGACTTGCTCAGAAAAGCTCTGTAAATCTCCCGTAGAAATAAGCAGAGCTCTGTGCCAATTGTTAGCTCTAAGCAGAAGTTTGGGAGAGGGAGAAGTTACTCATTTGCCTGATTCCGCGCGGTGAGTCCAAGGGAGAAGCCAGTGTACCGAAGCCTTGCCAAGCAGCACAGGGCAGCTCGGCTGCTGCCCACGGGACCGGACGGGACAGGGGCTACTGGGCTGCGTCTAAGCATGGTGGTCCCAGGGTCCAGACGAACTGCTCTACAGATCAGGCATTTGCCTTCTCTTTCCCAGGATGGCCAGAGTGTCCTGTGCTAAGAGGTATGGCTGTCCTTTCTCCTGTCCTTTTGTTCAGCAAAAACAAAAGCTAATTAAAGTAAATGCCAGAAGCTTCAGTGGGACAGGGGTGGGCTGCCGAAGCTGGGCAGGGAAACTCCCAGGGGCTGGCTGCTTGTGCAGATAAGGCGCACTGGGACTTGTGTGTCTAGCCTGTACGCGCGCTTTCCAGTTCCATGGGTAAAAAAGACACCTCTCTGTAGGTTATTAATAACATGTCTCTAGGCCTCAAGAGCCGGACACTGTGCTTCTTTGTGTCGATTTGTTTTACTCCATAGCAGTGCAGGCGCGTTTCCATTTCAGGCTTTTGTTAACCTGCAGAAACATTTTGCAGCCCGCAAAGAGACTGACCCTGTCTGTGGCTTTCAACAAAAATTCAGTAGCATCATGACAGCCACTGAGCACGACAGTCACCATTACGGATGGTTATTGCTATCACGTTTCCCACTGATACTCTGGATATCTTAGAAATCATAATTGAATCTAACCACTTTTTTGTTCTTTTCAATATGTATTTTGTTTGCTCAAATTGAGATAGTCACCGATCATTGGGTTTCATGACAATTACAAATGTTTTCAATGTAAAGAATAGAAAAAAACACTCAAGGCATTGTTGGAATTGGGCATGCAGTTATTTGATATATGCAATTTAAATGGAAATAAAGATATTTTTAAACTTGAATTTTCCCTGTAATTTGAGAGTTGGGGTATGCTATCTGGAAAAATAAACCTACAATATTTGAATTAAAAATTTTAACAAGATCCATATCAATTCCAGAACAAATATGACCTACAAAGTTCAACTTCACTGGTGAAAGTGGAGAAACTATGACATTATGATGACAGATCACACATTTTTGGTTTAGAAAGTTGGTTAGCCTTGAAGAGGTTTCCCTCATTCCCATGAAGAAAAAGGTTTCCTATCTATTTCTGTTTCAGCAAGTTGCAATCCATATTCCAATTTAAACGTGGTTTTTGAGCTCTCGCCTATTTTTTGTGTGCTTACGATGGCAAACCCGCTACAAGCTTAGAACTATACGAGTCCTAGCAACAAACCCGAGGACTGAGTTCGTTAGCATCAGGGGGAATGCCCAGCCGCTGCTTTGCACTGCAGTGGGAGGGAAGTGCAGAGCATGTAGTGGCAGAGGAACCCAAGAGCCACCCAGGAAACAATGGCCGTCTTGTGGAAAGGGCTGAAAGTATGCAGCCGGTTCCCATGGGAACGCCTGCTTTCACACGGTGTGAAAAAGATGCTCCTTGAAAAGAATCTGTAATCCTTTCTTTCAAGGGAAAAGCCATCTGAGAACTTTATCGAAAGTTTCCAGAACCCAAGTGGGTCTATGCTAATCAGCGGGGATTTTTAATAAATGAGATTTTTTTTTTTAATGCACAATAGTGTTGTCCAAGGCCTGGTGTGAATAAACAGTGTCATGCTAGAAGCGAAGACACCAGGGAACATCTGAATCTGGGGATGGGTGCTAGCGGTTTATTTCTTCAGGAGAAATTGGCTTCCTGAGTTCTCCTATATGTCCATTTAGCAGAATCTACTCGTGCATCACAGTGTCAGCCACCAATATTTTATGAGCATCCACTGAGTGTGGGTCACTTTGAAAAGTCATAAAGAATGTTCTCTCTGGTGTCCTGAAGGGAATTTTACACTCCCTCCTCACTGTGACCGTTTGGCCATGGTGGGGGTAGTGCCACAGTAAGGCTTTCTCCCCAGGGAACAAGGTAAGTTTGAAAAAAACTAAAATAATAGGGACACATTCAAGATAGTGTGTGATGAAGATTGAAGATCCAGGGAGAATATATGTAGGATAGAAATATGGCACAAATGGGAAAACCTGGCGTCTTTAATGCTGTCTGCTCAGTAGTAAGTATCTGTACAGTGGTGGTTCTTAAGAGGGATGGCCTGGGGACAAGTTAACAGAAGAATGGCCTCTAAGGACAATATTTTTAAGGATATAATTGCTGTCACTTCTTGTGTGGTTGCTATCTGCCAAGGTCTGTGTTAAATGCCTTACGTAATCTCATTAAAGCTCCCAACAACCCATGCAGATAAGAAACTTGAGGCATGGGGAGGCTAATTAATCTGCCCAGGTTTACACTGCAGGCAATGACATAGCCAAACTCAATTGTATCCAAGTTCTCACTTCTCCCTGGAGTCCCATAGTGTCCAAGTCTGGGTCCTACACTCTTTTAAAAATGTAAGCAAATTGGATAAAATCTAGTGATAAGAACCATTAGAAATGAGGGTGAAAAAGAATGAATGCTAAAGAAATAGAGATTGTCCATGAAAAGAAGAGACGTTATCACTATCTGTAAGCCAGAAAGAATTACTAATAAAAGAATAACCTACTCACAGATGGTCAGATTCTCCACTTTTATAAAAGAAATTCTTCGAGGGGACATTTCTCTGTGTTGATGTCATAAAAATATAATTGATCACCGATTTTCTAGGAACGTGTATGAGGTCTGGAGCCTATGATCTGGCTTAATGGCAGGTGTGCGGCCATCTGACCACACACCTTTGCTGGGTAGCACTCTGGGAAAACATCCACAATGCCCACATCTTAGTGATCACACAGATGAATTTATCTACAGCACAGCTTCCCCTACACTTTACTAGCAGATAGGTGATTTGATGGGTAGTAGACTTACTATAGGAACAGGCAAAATAGGGGTAGAGAATTATACAGTCTAAAACACTTTCAGAAAATGCAGTTAATCATTGAAACAATAAAAGAGGGTTGCAGTACCTTTTTCTCCTCTGGAGTATCGATATGTCAAGCGGGGTAAACATTTTTCCTGCAATATTTAAAGTACAAATTGATATATCTGGTCCAAATAGATTTTTATGAAGAATCTTCAGAAAATAAAGTGGGAGAAAGAGGGTACAGTAAGTCCTCACTTAAGGTCATAGATAGATTCTTGGAAATGGCAACTTTCAGCAAAATGAGGTATAACAACACCAGTTTCGCCATGGGCTAATTGTTACACACAAGGGTTAAGTTCCTATGGCATAGATCTGGTCACAAAAACATAGCAAGCTTTGAAATGAAGACCCAGAACACTTCTAATAATAAACGTTGAAATAAATGTGAGCAACGCATACATTTAAGAAAGATTAATAACAACAAGTCAGATCATTATTTTCCAAACCGTTTGTTCCAGTTCAGGGTACCCATGGCAGCAGCCACTCCCGGCAGATGAGCATGCAAGGGAGGAGGCAGCCTGGACAGACACCCTTCCACTGGGGGGCGCACTCACACACACACCCAGACTCAGTCTAGGACAATGTAGACAAACCCATTCACCTCATGTACACATTTTCGTGTGGGAGAAAACCCACATGAACATGGGAGAACCAGCATACTCCACCCAGACAGTGGCCTCCCCAGCTGGGCCCTGAATTCCTTAGTAATCAATGTTGTAACAAGACAGATGTCGAACGAAAGGACATTATTCGAGAACCTGCTGTGTGCATTTTTGTGGAGTAAGTTTGTTCCGCTTATTTGCAACTTCCTGCATTCTTAAACTTCCAGCAGTATTAATCGAGAGCAGCAGTATTAGTCTCCCCATGTGCCGCAAGAATTTTTAAAACATGCAATGCCAGGGGCTCTAACCTCTTTTCCCTTAGATTGTCAAATTAATATATATCAATAGCCAACAAAATAGCCATCCCATGTGAATGAATCAAAATTATACCAAATTTTTTTTGTCAGATCAGCAAAAATATTTTTTTTTTGGTGTGCCACAGAATTCCAATAATTCGTTTGTGTTGCCGTGAGATGGAAAAGGGTGAAAATCGCTGCTCTGGAGGCAGAACAAGAGGATGGCTTCTTCAGGAGCTGTGGCTCCTACAGGACAAACGCTCAGTGTTTCCAACTCTGAGTGTGAAACCTCCGGAGGGAGGGAGGCGTTAATTAAGTTACAACTCATTCTTCCCCAGGCTTTGTGAAAGGGCTCCCCACAGCCATCCCAGTCACCTGCTTGAGTTCCTGTTGAAACCATGTTTCCTGTGAGGCTTCTCCCCCAACACCACCCCCGCCCCCCAATTCTTCCCCAGGAAAGTATAGATTTTCACGAACACAGGGAGTTTTTGTTTTCTCTGTTAAAAACAAGTCTACTGGAGCAGGCTTTATGTTTCGCCCCAGGAAACAGCATTTCGCTCAGAGGCAGCTCTCTCTGTCCACTGGGTGAGGTGCAGCCTGTCACCTGACCTGCTGTGGAGCTGCCGCCGGTGGCATCGGGCTGCATTCCTGGGATTCTTTCACCAGGCACTGGCACTGCAATGAACAGCTTCAGGTTCACTGCGCTGAGTGGATTCCGCTCGCTGTGCCCTGGGAGTCCGCTGCCTGAACCCTCCTGCCCACACCTGCAGCTAAGTAAGAGCAAGCTCACCTTGGGGAGTAGCACGCAGGTAAACTGAGTTTGCGGGGAGAGCTGGGACTCCCTGATGTGTGTCCTGCTGGGTGCAGAATCATTTCTCTTTTTGTGGTGTCTATTTCTCCTTACAGACACCTGACTTGTCAACCAATACCTGCTTAAAAATATATATGAAATAATGCGAATGTGGACGTCAGATTAGGCTTCCTGAAATGTTAGAAAGGGAAATAATGAGCGTGAAAGTTGGGAGTAAGAGGAAATTTTGTAAGCCAGATTTTTTTGTAATTCAGAAAGTGCGAGATTTGGAGGCTGACCTACTTGGACGTGAATCTTGACTCTGGGTAGAACCTCGGACACGATGTTTAATCTCCCCAGTTTTGTTTCCTCTTGGGTAATAGTATCTACCTGCATGGTTGATGGGAGAACTAAGAGAAGAAAGTGTCAAGAAAGAGTTTGGTGTATAGAAAGTATCTGAGTGTGTGCATATATGTGCGTGCTTGTGTGTGTATGGTGGGTGCAACTGTATGCTTACGAATAGGCTACAGGGCAATGCCATTGAGAAGGCTAGTGGGTTCCCCAGAAGATGAGATGGAACTTGATCTGGCTCTGACTTTCTCTGCTGTTGCAAAGAGACCAGACACTTGAGCAAAACATTGACCTGAGCTGTTGAAAAATAAATAACGTGTCTTGCTGATTCTTATCCAGGAGAGGATGGTGTAGTGTAGCATGTGGGATGCACTTTAAATGAGGACTGATGGGAAGGGAGGCAGCTGGATAATGATCACACACATGGTCATATGTACAACTGTTCACAGCCCGGAGCTGGCTCTGTCATAGCCGGCCTAGTGCCTTCCCCCCTGACTCTGCAGCTTACTCTCCATGTGCTCCTGGGCTGGTGATTTTCCTCTCTGAACATCAGTTTCTCATCACATGGAATTGTCATGAGAATGAAGTTACTCGGTCCTTGGGAAATGCTTGGAGTAGTACCTGACACATGTATAACACTCACTAAGCATAAACTGTTGGTGTCATTATTTAACAAAAAAACTCTTTTAAGTGTTAGCAGCTTTGATCTTCAAAATAATCTGATGAAATAGACTAGGCATGTATTAGCCCCATTTTACAGATCAAGAAACCAAGGCTCAAAGGAGGGAAAAGCATGAGCCCAAAGTCCCATAACCACTGAGTGGCCAGCCTGGGACTTGAACCTCAGATAAGAAGTTGACTTAGTATGTACTCAGGACACAGGCATTGAATTAAACATATTCTAAAAGGTTTGGCTCAGACACCATTTCCTGCACAAAGCCAATGCTTATCATCGCTCCCTGGGACAGATCTCTCTCTCCCTTGTACTTCCCTAAACGTTTACAGTACACAGGAATCTTTTCTCTGGGCCATCCCTGTGTTGTAGAATGTTTGGTACAAGTCTCATCCGTCCCTTCCCCACCCTAGATGTGTGAACGTTTGCATGTGCAGCTGTGTATTGAACAATAATGTTTGGCACATGATGGACATTCAAGAGTAACAGCTGAAGGTGGAAGTGTGAATGGGGCTGCACGCCAGCTGTCACTGTGGGGGCTCCTCTCCCCCCACTAGTGTTTCTGCTCCTTCTCAGAGCTCCGACTCTGATGTGTGGGGCAGCTGAACCTGGTTCGGGAAATGCCTGATATTGACCAGGAAGCTGAGTGGTCAAGATAAAGTCATTTCCATTCAATGTCTTATTTTCCTGAATGTTATTTCTCTGAGACTCTATCACTATAAATGTCTAAAGGTGGGCAGGGAGGGGGGGCGGCGTGCAGACTGTATTAATGAGAAAATTCAGGGGGAAAATGAAAAACTTTCCTTGTAGATATTGTAATTCACCTTTCCACATTTGCCAGGGTGCAAACTTCTCTGTAGGACCCTCACCCCTCTCTCTTTACCCCCTCCCTAAATCTTCCCTACCCCTCTCCTTCATTTCTCTTCCTCTGCGCTTCTCTTCCTGTGACTCTCTTGCTCTCTGGTTAGCCTAAACCCCAGGGCACAAATGGGCAAGGATACAGGGTCAATGCAGGAGGGAAGAGGAGTTCATTTTCTTAAGACTCTACCCACCTCTTCATCCTCAAACGTTACTAATGCTCTGAGGGCCTTTATTCCTAATAGCAGCCTCACAAGGAATCAATATACCACAATGGTTCTGAGCTTGGAATTTAGCACTCTGGACCCAAAATCTAGGCCCCCAGTTTACTAGCTGTGTGGCTTGAGCAAGTTATTTGATGCCTGGGTTCCTTGCCTGCCATATAGTTATTATCAAGGTTATAATTCTCATATAGTTATTGTTGAGGTTAAATGAGTTAATGTTTACAAAGCATCTGGAACAACACCTGGTGCATAGATAAGCATGTACAGTATAAATATTGGGTGTCATTTTTCTAAAGCTGGTAGGTAGTGTAAAGTTGCATGTAGGCAATATTACCCTTGAAATCTCTTCAATGGCCTATGAATTGCATCTTTTGGAACACTACTGAGAATGTATTTGGCTTGTAGTTAGAGACCACATTGCATAGAAAGTATGTATCTTTAAACTTTAAAGTTGCATTCAGCATAGAGAGGTGCTCCCACAGTGATAGCTCAGAAGGGATGTCTGAGATGGCCCAGGAAGCAACAGGCTGGCTACCTTAGTCCTTTTCATACTCATTCTGTGAAACACATGCAGAGTAAAATGATTGGCAGAATTGCTTATTGCTTATCATCTACTCTATAAAAGCGAAATAGTAAAATTGACCATTTCTTCGGGATGCCCAACAGCCAATCAGAGCAATGGTATGCAAATTAGCCCAGCCAAGATGGCAGAAGCCCACCCAAACACTGGGTCCAATGGAGCGATGGCACCAGTGAACGCACAGGCGGAGGCCTGGCCTCCGCCTGTGCGTTTGCCGGTGGTGGGTTCCGGGCAGTGGCGGCCTGCTGCAGCGTGGGGCAGAAGCCAGGCCCCGGCCCTGCAGCCAGGGCTGGGAATGGAGCGATCTTGCTGGCGAACACCAGGTCTGCCTGTGCCGGCAGTGGGTTCCGGGCAGTGGCGGCTGGCTGCAGGGCCGGGCGGAATCCAGGCCCCCGGCCCTGCAGCCGGGCTTGGGAATGGAGCTATCGCGGGCCCACGTGACCTCGGAGGCTCATTGGCAGCTGCTTGCCCGCCTAGATCCAACCTTGTGGCCTGCTCCGGGTGTGCGGGAGCTTCTGTGGCCCATAGCGGAGCCTACTATGCAGGTTGGCCACAGATGTTCCCTTTGTTGTATGTGTTTTTCCCATTGATCCCTTCCACCTCATATCCAACCCCCCCAGGCCTTTCTCCCTCTATGTCTATGTCCATAGGTTATCTCTTAACATTTTTGTTTCCTTTACAATCTCTAAATTTTATTTTCTAAGTTGTGTACTATGATAGTCTTATCTAATTTTCTCTTAGCACAATCTTTTTTTCCCTTTGTAGTACCATTATTCCCAAACACCCACCCAGCAAAACCATACCATTGATTACTGGGTAATGCTATCATTTAATTTCTTTCTTTTTATGCTCAGGTTACTGAAAGCACCTGAGAATGGTCAGAATGCAGTTCAGGCAATCCAACTTTCGGCGGTGGGAGCCCACCAGGTATTTGCGATGGTGGGCCACCCAGCTGGAAATGTCCACGTGTGCACTCACCAGCCATCCCACCCCCCAGTGCACGAACGCTGAGGGGGCTGTGGCCAGCCTGAAAACAGCCCTCAGCCCCTCACCCAGGCTGGCCATGCATGCCAGCAGGTGGACATCCCCCCCGAGGGGTCCCAGACTGTGAGAGGGCACAGGCCAGGATGAGGGACCCCCTCCTCCCCTCGCCAAGTGCACAAATTTTTGTGCACCGGGCCCCTAGTATATAATAAAAGGGTAATATGCAAATTGACCCTAACAGCTGAATGACCGCTGGACCAGTCACTATGAAGTGCACTGACCACCTGTTGGTCCCTTTCCCAGGCTGGCAGGCTCCAATCACCTGATGGCCACCTGCAGCAGGGGCGGGGCCAATGAGCGGGCAGGAACAGTCGACCTCTTGGTTTCTTCCCCCGGCTGTCAGGCACCGATCACCTGAGGCCAGCTGCAGGCAGCTAGGGAAGATGGCCCTGATCACAGACCAGGCCCAGGGACCATACCTGAGCACAAATTTTGTACGTCAGGCCACTAGTCCTATACAATTAAAGGGTGATATGCAAATTGACCCTAACAGCAGAACGACTAGAACAAGCACTCAACCAGTCACTATGAGGCACACTGAGCACCTCTCGGTCCCTTTCCCTGGCCAGCAGGCTCTCATAGCCTGATGGCAAGTGGGGAACTGGTGGTGGGTGGTGGGTGGTAGGGGATGTAGGTGGTGCCAGGCCGAAGACCCCACCACGCCAGTTGCCCCCTCACAGAGGGCAACCAACAGTGGAGGTGGGGCTGGTGACAGACAGAACGGCCAACCTCTTGGTCCTTTTCCCCACCCGGCAGGCTTCGATTGCCTGACGGCAAACAAAGAACTGAGGATAAGTGGTGGGGGACCTGGGCAGCACCAGGCCAAGGCCCTCACCTTGCTGGTCACACACAGAGGGTGACCCATGGCAGGGGTGGGGCCAGCAAGTGGGCAGAAATAGCGGACCTCTTGGTCCCTAACCCCAGCCAGCAGGCTCCAATCACCAGATGGCAAATGGAGAATTGGGGTGGATAGTGGTGGGGAGGAGGGCCAGCTGCTGGCAGCTGAGAAAGATGGCCCTGATCACAGGCCAGACCTAGGGACTGTGCCTGTGCACAAATTTCATGAGCTGGGCCTCTAGTAATAAATAAATCACTGCCAGTTCTTATCCTCTGTGCATGTGGCTGCATTTGTAAGTTACTTGCATGTATGAGATGATTCCACTGTAAATTATGGGGAAAGCCCACTAGCCTGAAATCAGGAAAACAGCACAGGTGCAGTTACCATGGGTCTTGGTGAAGTCATTAAAATTTCCCGGCCACTAAATAATGGCTAAGATCTCCACAGTGCAATCCGTCTGTGATTTTATTAGGCCCGGAAGGGAGCTGATGAGAATAGTCAGATATTTGTGCCATTTCCCTACTCTCTTTGGACTGTTAATTGAGTGAGAAGTATAATGGGACTTTATGATTTCCACTGTGGGAATAGAGGGAGCATTGCCTGATCCCCAAACCCTGCTCCTTCAGCCTGCACTGAAATGTTATCTTCAGTTCAATGCTCAAGTTCATGCTCACATTCTGTCCAGATTTCTCTGGCCACACACTCCTAGGAAAAGTCCTTTATTTCACCTCTACTTGTTCAGGGAGGGCATAAGAATAGGGCAAGTACTGAGGTCATCTTCTGGACTGAGGGTGGGGCAGCTTCTGTGATTAATGTAGCGGAGATGCCCAGACAAGAGGGTTAGTATTGGTTTCCATGTCCAGGCAAAGAGAAGAAACCAGGCAGTGGGTCTATGTTCTCCCCTTCTTGCCTTGCTCTTTTCTGTTTGGTTCCCATGGGAATCTGTCTGTGGGAACTCTGGCAAGGGTTGGGCACCTTGATTGCTTATCCACTAGTTTCCCTGTGGCATGGGGAAAAGGAGAAGTACCGTACATAGAAAAGAGAAAAATAAATGTGGGATTTATGTTGCTTTTTACGGCTCAAATAAATTCTGGATAAAGCTAATAATTTTTCCAGGACTTTTGAGACAAAAAATAAGGAAAAATCTCATATAAAAATATCAAGCCAGAATCTTGATATGCCAGTGGTTGTCAACCTGTGTGTCACAATAACTTTTGAAACACTCAATACCTGGCTCATTAGTCAGGGGCACTGACCTCTTTTCCCTTAGACGGTCAAAGGAAAAAAAAATGACAACAGCCAACATAACAATAACCATCCGGTGTGAATGAATCAAAATTGTACCTATTTTTTGTAAGATCAGAAAAAAATATATGTTTTGGTGTGCTGCAGAATTTCTCCAGTTAGTCTATTTGTGCCACGAGATGCAAAAGGTTGAACGTCACTTCTCTATGCACATTTCCGAAGGTCTTTTTCCCCCCCCTTTTCTGGTTCCCAAGTTCACATTCTGAGGTCATGTTTTTCACCTAATGGCTACATCGTGTCATTTGTTTCTCTTGCAGAGAGTGTCAAAGAAGACCTCGACGTCTGGAGAAAAATGATCTTTCAAGGAATACAAAGCATACCTCCTGCTACATGCTTTTGCCTTGCTAACCTCTGATAAGTGGGACGCATGGCCCTGGGGCTACAGAAAGTCAATTGACTATCAAACTCCTCACCATGCATCACCTGTTCAGACTGGTCTTGGGACAAAAAGATCTTTCGCGAGCCGGGGACCTCTTCTCCTTGGACGACTCTGAGATTGAAGACAGCCTGACAGAAGCTTTGGAGCAAATTAAAATAATTAGCTCATCTTCAGTAAGTACACTGATTTTCAGACTAGACCTCTGTTCAGACTAGGAATGATCTATTCTAGAACCAGCGAATTGAATCAGTCTGAGGGGGAAGGATCTTTGTGGGGAAAAGAGGAGGGATCACTAACATGGGTCTCTCTTGACTCTGCTCTGTGGTTTAGTTGGCATCTAAGAAATAACACCAGCAAAGCCATGGACTTGGGGGCAGCCAGGCCGCCTTTGCCCGCTCAGGGAGACCAGAACTCCGGAAATTGCAGACCAGAGTGGAATTCTAACAAAGGGTTTTTCTAAGGGTTATTTCTATATCCTTGGAATGACATGAAGAGGAGAGGGAGCAAATCCGGGGAAAAGCAGACCTGCCAAGCTGCACACCAGCATTAGTAAAGCAGGTGTGCGGAGGAGGCTGAATAATGGAAGAAGGCCGGTGACACCTCCTGCCATGCAGGTAATATGAGACAAGGACAACCATCACTCTGCTGTCAGAAGTGACAGTTGCCCAGGGCTTGATAACACTGATTCTCTTTGCTTGTATATCATCTCGGATTTGGTGGCTTTCTTTTCCTTTGCTCCTTTTTCTACATCCCCAGCCCACAGTATTTAGTTCACCTCCCTAACTATTAGCTCCCAGTGTGATCAGGCAAATTTACACTTTCCATCACCCTTCCCATTCCTTGATGATATATTCTGAAAGTACTTCCCCAAGGGGGTGGATGTGGAGTGCTTAGTGTGCTTTGATCTTGACCTTCCTGATCATGCTTGGACCCTTCATGAGCCTGGTCCCATTTCAAAGGCCAAGGAAACCAAGTGTCCTCTCACACAGCCTCCCAGCTCAACAACCTTTGCCAACACGTGGCATAAACACCCATGGGGCAGAGGAAAAAGACAGGACTCAAGCCACAAAATACCGAATTAACCAATGTGTACACACTTCAGAAATAAAAGCTTTCTTCTATGTTACCAAGAAGAAATGTTTGAAGGCTGTGCTAGCAACCAGTCAGTTTCCTCCTCGAGCTGTCAACATGTTCTCTTGCTGGTGGCCATTAACATGCCACACTCCCCCGGTGACCAGTGAAGTCACTGCCCAAGCACAAGCACGCTTCTCTTCTCAGGTAATGCCTTTGACAGCAATTATGTGTCCACATTTTTTTCCAGGACATTAATCAACTTAGTCTGGCTCAAAACACAAAGTATTCCTGGGACATTTCCACTTTCTGGGTAAGATTTATGTCCTATTTCCAGCAGCCCCATTCATCACACTCCTTGGGAAATAAACTGGGTGAATATGCCACTGATTTTCATCCAATCTGATCCTATCTAATAAAAGAGTAATATGCAAATTAGTCATCACCTCATCACAAAGATGGTGGTGCCCAGTCCGCCTCAGCCCTGCCACTGAAGTGGCCAGGCCTATTAGCCAGGTAGGTGGTGGGGGAAGCAGGGGAGCTGAGAGGCAGAGCAGGTGATCAGAGGGGGCCAGAGGCCTCAGGCCTGGGCAGGGGCAAAGGTGGTGATTGCAGGGGCCTGAGCTCCATGGAGCCAGCAATTGGAGAGGGCAGGATCAGAGCTGGTGATTGCAGAGGCCTGGGCTCTGCGTAGCCTGCAATCAGAGGGACTTAGGGGTCTTCTGCTCAGGCCTGCAGCCTCGGCCAGAGACTGCAGGCCCGGGCAGGGACAGAGCTGGTGATCACAGGGGTCTGGGGGTCCCCTGGCCAGGCCTTTAACCTTGGCCAGAGGCTGCAGGCCTGGGCAAGGGCAAAGCCAGTGATCGCAGGTGCCTGGGATCCATGGAGCTGGCGATCAGAGGGGTATGGGGGTCCCCTGCCCAGGACTGCAGCCTCAGCCAGAGGCTAAAATCCTGGGCAGGGGTGGAGCCAGCAATCACAGGGACCTGGGCAGGAGTGGAGCCGGTGATTGCAGGGGTCTGCGCAGGGGCGGAGCTGGTAATTGCATCTGGGGGTCCCTTGCCCAGGCCTGCATCCTCAGCCAGGGGTTACAGGCCTGTGCAGGGGTGGAGCTGGGATTGGAGGGTCAGGAGTGGAGCTGGCGATTGAAGTGAACTACAGAGAAAACACCTTTTCTTACCATTCATTGGCTAAGCTCCCTGTATGCCACTGGTAACATTCTTAGTAACTTGGGTAATAAGAATCCCTAAAGGTGATCTAGGGTTTTTCCACCACACTCCTGGAGAAAATAACGAAGGTCTGCTTCTGGAGGGCCAAGAAATGTCACGTCCTGCCCAAGGTGGTTTGGCTCAGAGGATGATGCCTCAGCTTGCTGACTGCAGGGTCTGGGTTCAATTCTGACCAAGGGCATGTACCTAGGTGCAGGCTCCTCCCTGGCTGGGGCCCAGGTCAGGGCTCATTCAGGAGGCAACCAATCAAAGTGTTCCTCTCACTTTGATGTTTCTCTCTGTTTTTCCCTTCTCTTCCACATTCTCTAATAATCAATGGAAACCTATCCTCAAGTGAGGATAAAACAAAAAGAAAGGAAGAAATGTCATATCTTATGAAAGACACATCTTGAAAATGCCTAAAGAAAGATGTCATTTTTTCATGATGAAGGGAATGGAGTTCATGTTGATAAAAACACCTTGGTGGCTGCAGTGACTGGCAGTGGCTGCAGCAGCGTGGTGATGGGACTGGTGCCTTCCCCTGATCAGCCCGGTCGTCTCCCACAAAGGGAGGCCAGACTTAGGCTAAGGCCTGCTCCCCAAGGGGAGCAGGGAACAGGCCTATGCCATCAGTAAGACATCCCCTGAGGGCTCCCAATATATGAGAGAGGGCAGACTGGGCTGAGGAACCCCCCCCCCCCCAGTGCACAAATTTCATGCACTGGGCCTCTAGTCTGTGTGTGTGTGCATACACATACACACACACACACATATAACAAATCTTATGTATAATATCTATTGGATATAATAAATACATGGTATATATCGACATTCCCTGAAACCCATTTCCAAATTTGCACTAGAGGTCACTGGTACAGAGATTTGCTGCTGTTTCCTTCCTCAATTGCTTTGTCTCACAGATGATGTTAAATTCACAATCTTAGAACTGTGAGCTCTGTCTATCATATGTCCCACTGTCTCATCAGGAGTGCTGTCCATCCTTTAAGCCCTCCAGTCAACATCCCACCAGACCCACAAGTCAACAAGTCAGTAGTTCTCCTGTATTCTTCATCTACTAACTTTTTTCATATCTCACTTCTTCCCTGCCTCTCTCTGTAACCATGGCATAGAGCAGATGGGTGGCAGAATAGTAAAAATCACTTTTTAGAGGAATCATGCAGATCAATCCAATTGTTAAAAGCAACAATCACTCAGATCAACCCAATAATTCCTAATCAATCCTAGTTATAAATATATCTAATAGTGGAATTCCTTCTCCCTTTCTTCTCCTTTAAAAGCTAGTTCTGATTTCATTATTCCTTTAATGATTTCTAGTGACTCTAGTTCTTAGTGATTACTTCCTTCTAAAAAGACATAATTGCCCCCTTTGCATTATATATTATCCTCACGGTAAGTCATCTACTCATAAAACCTCAAGTGCAATCTCTACATGTGGAATCCCAAATCTATGTTTTTAGGCTTGACAGTTCTCCCTAAACTTCAAGCTCATGGTAATTAATATCCAGGACCTCAGAATCAATAAGTCTTAATTTGAAGTTATCTTTCATTTTCCTAAATCTCCAGGTTTGAAACCTGGAGTCACTCTTGATCCCTTTCTCTCACTCTCCTCTTGCCTTGAGAGTTCTGCAGAAAGTGCCATAGAAATGCCTCCTCATCTGCTCCTTCTTTTCCCTTCCTGCTGCTATCACCCTGGCTCAGGCCTTCAAAATAACAACAGATTTTCCCCCTACTCTTGGTCCTGGCTTTCTCTAGTTCATTCTACCAACATCTACCAGATCAAACTGCCTAGTCCAAAACCTATCCATGATGCCTCAATGCCCATGATATTCTATGACCAATGCCAGTGATTAGGCCACGGAACCACCATACCTACACTATGGCTCCCTTCACCGTTAGCTGCATCCCATCCTTCCTTTACGGTCAGTTCTTGCCTAATGACTCGGTCTCAGTAATCAATTCCACTTCTCAATTTCTTGTTAGAAGCATAGATCTAGAAGGGACCTTCTAAATCATCATTTCCAACTTCCTTCTGGCATGGAAGTTTCTTCTCTAGGATTCCTAACAAATAGGTGGCCTTTCCTTCTTCACTTGCAAAGATGAGGACATAGTAGGTTTCTAATACTTTTCCTGCTTCCCCATCTTCCTTTCATAAATTTCCCCTTTCCATTGCATGCAGCCTTGGTGGGGCCTTCAGTAACATTCCCTACTTGGCCTTTGACTGAGGAGGAGGGAGAAAAGAAGTGGGGACATCTGACTCAAGCTATAACAATTAGAATTTCTTTCCCAGTAATTCTAGGGGGGAAATCAGCACAGGGAGATTTATCATGATGATGGTGCCCTCAAGAAACAGCTCTTTGGTTCCTGCTCCTCTATCACCATGTCTGCTTTGGTCACTGCCTTTTCAAGGCCAGATAGTGCAGCTTTTTCTTCAAATCTGTGAGCCACCTTATATCTCATTATTATTTTACTACAGCTATCTAGACTTTTTCTGTTGCTTATGACCACGGAATCCTAGCTGACAAAAAGATAGCTGTTTACTGTTCAGATGGTTAGTGTGTTTCTCCTTTCAGCCAGATGAAATCTTATTCTTTGGTTTTTTTTTCCTATCAATTGTGCTTCCTTCCCACCTTCCACCCGCAACAATCAAAAGAATTTAATGTCTGCTCCTACAAGAAGAACTTTAAACATCTGAAGATGGGTGTCAGTCTCACTTCTGGCTTCTCTCTTCTCAGCTAAATATCCTTAGGGCCCTCATGTTTTTCCATGACAAGGAAGGGACAGGCCTATGACAGGGAAAGGCTATATCACCTCACATTTCCAATCTCAGGTCTGGAAACTCAGTTTTGTCGGTACATGAGAAATGCTATCCAAATCATGCTATCCCAATGCAAGACTCAAAAATATAAATTAGCATGCTGACTTACTGATTTTCGATGTAAAATAAAACTCATGTCAGGTAGAATTCTTTTTTTTATTATTATCTTTATTGTTCAGATTATTATAGTTGTTCCTCTTTTTCCCCCCATACCTCCCCTCCTCCCAGTTCCCACCCCACCCTCTGTCCTTACCCCCCCACTGTCCTCATCCATAGGTGTACAATTATTGTCCATTCTCTTCCCACACCCCCAATACCTTTTACCCCCAAAAATTGTCAGTCCACTCCCTTTCTATGCCTCTGATTCTATTCTATTCACCAGTTTATTCTGTTCATCAGATTTTTTATTCACTTGATTTTTAGATTCACTTGTTGATAGTTATGTATTTGTTGTTCATAATTTTTATCTTTATTTTTTCTTCATCCTCTTCTCAAAGGATACCTTTCCGCATTTCATATAATACTGGTTGGGTGGTGATGAACTCCTTTAGCTTTTTTTTGTCTGTGAAGCTGTTTATCTGACCTTCAATTCTGAATGATAGTTTTGCTGGGTAAAGTAATTTTGGCTATAGGTTCTTGCTGTTCATCACTTTGAATATTTCTTGCTACTTCCTTCTGGCCTGCAAAGTTTCTGTTGAGAAGTCAGCTGACAGTCGTATGGGTGTCCCCTTGTAGGTAATAACTGCTTTTCTCTTGCAGCTTTTAAGATTCTCTCCTTGTTTTGCTCTTGGCATTTTAATTATGATGTATCTTGGTGTGATCTTCTTGGGTTCCTTTTGTTTAGGGCTCTCTGCACTTCCTGGACTTGGAAGTCTATTTTTTTCCCCATGTGGGGGAAGTTTTCTGTCATTATTTCTTCAGGTAGAATTCTTGTGTGCTCCATGCTGTTCTCGCCAAGTCTATTCACCCAATGTGTGTGTGTGTGTATTAAATGAATGGAAAAATATCCTCAGGTGAGGATTTATAAAAAAATATTAAAATAAGTAAATAAATAAAAATCATGATTCTGTTCAATATATTAGTTACATTCCTAGCTTTGTAGATCTGAAAACTCAGTAAGGCAGCCTCCATTCCTTTTTCTAAAGTCACTCACAAAATAATTAAAACTTACTAGATTCTATTCTGTAGTTCATGCCCTTTTTGTAATTCATGCCCTCCAAGACACTGATGGAAACTATTTTGTCCTTATTGTTTGCTTTGAATGTGTGACTTTGCTCTAAAAATTCTCCCCAATGTGACTGTAAGTTTTGTCATTTCATTTCAAGTCCTCTCTGGAATACCTTTACCTAATAATCACTTCTTCTGCTGCCTTGGCTCTCCTCGCAGACTACTTCAGGTGAGATGGCGTCCTTCTCCCACCCCGCCCCCACCTGCACCTTTCCCATGCTGTTCACCCAGGCCTAATCGTTCCACCACCTTCCAGTTCTCTTTAATTTTTTATAACAATAAAAAATGTTAGACACTCAAAAATCACCCAATTTAAGCAATTAGATAACATTTAAAACCACTTGCATAACAACCTCTAATCCATTTCTCCTCCCTTTCTCCCAAAGGTAATCAATATCCTGAATGTAGTATTTATTTGTGCATGTTTTTATCTGTTTGCTACATGGTCATGATTCAAAATCACTTATAGTATTATATTTCATGTTTTTAAACTTTATATAAATACAATCACAAGCTCAATATTATGTTTTTGAGGTTTGGTTATATCTCTGCATGTAGATCCAATTCATTTGTTTCCAGTGGGATACAGAATTCCATTACATGGCTATGCCACAGTTTGTTTATCCATTCTTCGTTTGATGGCCATTTACTAGCTAAACAGTGCTATAGTGAACATTCTTAAGATTAGCAATTTTGGCAAATGTACTAGTATTTCTAGTGTACACAACTCGGGGTGAAACCACTGGTTTGGATGTTTTCAATGTTTTCAACTTTCTGGTGTCCCACCAAATAGTTCTCCAAAGTGGTTACACCAATTTATACTCCCATTAGCCATGAATAAGAGTTCCAGTGGCCTGACCTCATCAATGCTTGCTTTTATGAGATTTTTAAAGTTTTTGTCAATTTAAGTGCAACAGAGTAATTATCATTAAAAGTTGCAATCCCCTCATTATTAGTGTAGTTGATCATTTAAAAAATAAGTTTACTTGCTATTTGTTATTTGGATTTCCTTTTCCATAATGCACTTACTTATGATTGGGTTTTGTTTTTCTTCCATTTTTCTATTGAGATTTAAAAATATATAGTTTTTTCTCATTAATTAGAGGGAGTTATTTTATATTCTTGTACTAATCCTTTGTCACTTATGCATCTCTTACTCCAAATGTAGCTTGCATTTCACTTTTTATTATAATAAATACTAGAGGCCCAGTGCACAAAAATTTGTGCACTGGGGGGGGGGGGCAGTGTCCCTCAGGCTGGCCTGTGCCCTCTCATAGTCTGGGACCCCTTGAGAGATGTCCACCTGCTGGCTTAGGCCTGCTTCCCAGACGATCAGGCCTAAGATGGCAGTCAGACATCCTCTGGCAGCCCAGGAGCCCTCAGGGGATGTCCACTTGCCAGTGTGGAGCAGGCCTAAGCTGCAGTTGGACATCCTTAGCACTGCTGAGGAGGCAGGAGAGTCTCCCACCACCACCGCTGTACTGGCAGCCTTCCGGCTTGTGGCTGAGCAGAGCTTCCCCTGTGGGAGTGCCCTGACCACCAGGGGGAAGCTCTGCATTGAGCATCTGTCCCCTGGTGGTCAATATGTGTCAATGACCAGTCATTCCCAGTGGTTCTGCTGTTAGGGTCAATTTGCATATTACCCTTTTATTATATAGGATTATATAGGATTGAGGCATGGTGCATGGGTGAGGGCCGGCTGGTTTGCCCTGAAGGGTGTCCCGGATCAGGGTGGGGGTCCTGCTGGGGTGCCTGGCCAGACTGGGTGAGGGGCTTATGGTTATTTGCAGGCTGGCCACATCCTCTTCAGGGTAGGTTCCTGCTGGGATGCCTGGCCAGTCTGGGTGAGGGGTTGATGGCTGTTTGCAGGCTGACCACATCTCCCATTGACCCAACGTCCCAGCAAGGCTGGCTGGAATCTGGTTTTGGGGTTTTATTTATCTTCTATAATTGAAACTTTGTTGCCTTGAGCGGAGGCCACAGCCGGCCTTGGCAGGCAGTTTCCTCCATCGCTGGTGCAATGGAAGCCTCCTGTTTGCTCTAGCTCCATGGCTGCTGGCTGCCATCTTGGCTGGGTTAATGTGCATACAGTCACTCTGATTGGCTGTTGGACGTGGCTTGGCTGTTGGGCGTGGCTTAGGTATAACAGAGTGAGGGTTAATTTGCATATTACTCTTTTATTAGATTAGATTAGTATCTGATAGGACAAATATCCCCAATCCCTTTTTAAAAATTGCTTTGATTTGGTTGTGTTCTTTAACAATTTTGCATTAGGTTTCTCAAGTTTCATGAATGATTCTGTCATACCTTGATAGGAATTTCATTGTCTTTACATTAATTTGAACAAGATTAACATATTTATGTCATAATCTTCTTATTTATAGATGTTGTATACCTATCCATTTATTTAGCTCTTCTTAAGTATCATTCAATAAAGTTTTATCATCTTTTTCTTAAGGATCTTAAGAGTCTTACACATCTTTTTTCAATTTATAAGTATTACATTTTTAGCTGAGATTATAAATGGCATCCTTTTTAAAAATTGTATTTCACAAGTATATTTTAAGGTGATTTTAACAGAAATGGCAGTTGTGTAGTGGTCTTGCATCCCCTGCCAGCCTGGTTGTCCCCAACTGCCCCCCTCTGCAGGCCTGGTTTCTTTGTATCTTTTCAATTTTTGAACCATATCCATAAATTTCATTTTCAGAAATATTAATAATTTAAACAACTTAAATTTCCCATTTAAAAAATGAAAATCAATAAATCCCCAAAAAGATTGACAGAGTAGACTACCTAAATACTTAGCATGTCAATAAATAGCTGCAAATAAAATAAAATCTAAAAATACTGAAGCATGGAGACACATTCATAAGCAATATGCCAAACGTTGACTTAATATCCTTAATAGAAAAAGATATTGCACTAAGGGAGGACCAAAACAATGAAGTCATCTGAAGAAAAATAGACATCAGATACAGTGGGCAATTCCTAAAGGAGGAAATACAAATGGCCAATACACATGACAAAACATTTAATCTCCCTTCCTATCAAGGAAATTCCAAATAAAATAGCAATGAGATATTGTTTTTCACTGATCACATTAGCAAAACTTAAAAATACTTTGCTCTTGCAAGGGTACAATAGGCAGAGCATGTTTTCACCCAGCTGATGAAAGTATAAATCAGTAAGACCTTTCTGGAAAATAATTCTGCGGAGTGTATCATGAGCCTTAAAAATATTCCTCTCCTTTTCCTCAGAAGTTTCCACTTCTGGAGAATCTAGGCTAGAAGTAATCTAGAGTGTGGCGAGGGCTTCGTCCTGGCTGCTGAGTAGAGTGTTGTCCTGATGTGCCAACATTGTAGGTTTGATCCGATCCCTGGTCAGGGCACATACAAGAAGCAACCAATAAATGCATAAATAAGTGGAACAACAAATCAATGTTTCTCTGTGTGTCTCCTTTCCTCTCTCTCTCTCTCTCTCTCTCTCTCTCTCTCTCTCTCTCTCATCTTAAAAAAAATCTTTATATTTAAAAAAGAAATAGAGAGCTTTGTGTATAAGATGGTTACTGCAGCATTAGTGGTAATAGTATAAAAAAATTATTGGAGCTGGAACTTGCAGTGGGACAGAAAGCCCCATCACTTCCTATCTGACGGCCTCACTGCTCTATGATGCTTGCAGTTTTGTCAGTCCACCATGGAGTTCCCAGTCAGACCGATTTCCAAATTAAACCAGTGAGCCTGTTTTTCACATTTGGATGTTTTGAAGGATCATATCATCTCTCAATAAAGATGATTAAGTATTTCAGGGAGAATTAAAACAGAACAACAGCATTAGGAAAAGTAAATATAGATTTGGAAGTTACTTGAATTGAAAAAAGAAAAATGACATGATGTGTTCTATTGTGTACAGAGAGGGAAAGCTTACAAGAAGAAGTTGGAAGGTAACTTGAAACATTTCACTGAAGTTACTGAAATGTCAGAGCAAAAAATAATGGACTGAGAAACTGAAATAGCCTGAAAATTAAACCCACGTGCTAGTGAATAATTAAGTTCCTTTGGCCTCTCACTTCTCCCTGTCTGTGTATCTGTGACACATGGACCCGCTCCATTTGAGCCCATTTCCAACTCTGCCTCTTCCTCAAGAGTCCCATCTTGGAAGAAGGAGGCCCTCATGGTATGGGGCCTTACCTTGTAGCACACAGTGTGGCCCACCTGTTTGCTAAATGGCTCCGTGTGTATTTTGTCGGACCTTTGAGGGATTATTTTCCATAGTATTATTGAAGTGAAGGTTTTCTTCCCAATAGGATTACCAAACCAATAACAATGACCAGGCCGTGGTTGAGATCTGCATCACAAGAATCACAACAGCCATCAGAGAGACCGAGTCCATTGAAAAGCACGCAAAGGCCCTCATAGGGCTCTGGGACTCCTGCTTGGAACACAACCTGAGACCCTCCGGGAAAGATGAAGACACCCCCCACGCAAAAATCGCCTCTGATATCATGAGCTGTATTTTGCAGGTATGTTGGTGTTTAACCTCATGCCCAGTTGATACTGGCTTGGCAGTTTAGGTTAACATGTGATGGCTCTGAACCAAGAGCCAATGCTCTATAGTGTTTGGATACTGTCAAAAGATACTGCAAACCATCAATAAATCGGCCAGACAGATGGGTCATTAATAAACCAAGAAGATTCTATCAGGCCCCTGTGAGGAGTTCAAAGGAAAACCAGAGCAAGCTCTAATTTGCTGGGAGAGATAAGACACATACATATAAAAAGCTAACAATAAAGCAATGTGTGCCAAGATTTAAATGAGGAATATTGGAAAATGCAGAAAAGGAGACCTCTTTCATCCAAGGAGACCTAAAAGGGAGTGGAGTCTGAACGGAGGGGCAATGAGCTTGGAATATGCGGAGAGAGTTGTCATTTTTAAGTGTATTTCTTTTTTTTAAATTTCTCTTTATTGTTGGAAGTATTACAGATGTTCCCCATTTTTCCCCACTGACTCCCTCCACTCTGCACACACCCCCACCCAAGCCTTCACCACACTATTGTCTGTGTCCATGGGTTATACACATATGCATACAAGTTCTTTGGTTAATTTCTTCCCATCCCCTCACCCGCTCCTTGCCTTCCCTCAGATTCATCAATCTGTTCCATGCGTCTATGTCTCTGGATCTATTTTGTTCATCAGTTTATTTTAATTATTCATAATAATAATATTAACCTGTTATGATCATGTTTAAATTCTCTCCTCTGGCATAAATATCAATTTGGAATTTTGGCTCAGCCACAAAACAATATGTTGAGATGGAAATGTTGGGCAAGACACTTAACTTCCTAAACTGCAGTTTGCTCCCCATAAAATGCAGATGAAGTAACATTGTCTATGACACATGTTACAACCAGTGATGCTGATGGGCGCTTCTCAAAGGAGAATTATTGATCAAATAAGTTGGTAAACACTTCATTCAATATTTCCCCTCCTCTTCACAGTATATTAAAGTCTTCAGAAAGTCCTCCGATAAAGAAATCTGGTTAACGGATTAGTACAGCATTTTCAACTGTGATTCCACCATGAAACTTTCTCCCCTCAGCCCTCCCCCGCCCCCCAGAACACAATATATATGAATAGCCCTCAGAACTGTGGTTCCACTAAGCACAGTTCAAGACCATCTCATTGTGTTAAAGTGTCTAGCACTGTGTACCTGTGACGCATGGAACTGCTCCATTTGAGCACATTTCCAACTCTGCCTCTTCCGCAAGAGGCCCATCTCAGAAGAAGGAGGCTCTCGTGGTATGGGGCCCTACCTTCTCCTACTGTTTCTCGCAGTTGTCTGTGCTTAATTGGAGCATATTTCATAGTTCACGTTCAGTCCAGGGGCTGGTGAACTGAACAAAAGACTCTACATACACTGTCACACTGGTTTTTCTGTTTTGTTTTGTTTGTTTGTTTTTTATCTTTAGAGTCAGGGATGGGAGGGGAGAAAATGGGGATTTCATGTATAATGAGACATTAATATTGCTTAGCTAGAACAACAAAGGCCGAATATATGTTTCCATTGATTACTTTGAATATGTTATTGACATACATCAGAAACATATATTTTACTCCAAAGTGCCACTCCAAGGTCATGCACACAGAAAGCAGCTGCATGCTTCAGCTCCCACTGCCACGTCAAAACCATGGGTCCAGACACTGGCACAGTGCCACCCAACAGAAATGGAATTCAGGCCACAAACATGAGCCACCGATGTCACTGGAAATTTCCTGGTGGCCACACTAAAAAGTACAAAGAAACACAGGAAATTGATTTGATAATATATTTTCCTTAACTCAATATATCCAAAATATTATTTCAGTATGTAATCAATATAAAAATTAGTGAAATATTTTACTTTTTCATGTCAAGTTTTATAAATCCGATGTGCATTTTAGCATGACTTACTTTGGAGGACTCCCCTTTCAGCAGCTTCACGTGGGTAGTTGGCTCCTGGGGTAGCCAGTTCTAGAAAGTCAGGGAGATTTTTCTGGATAGAAATCACCTTTGGGAAGGGTTATGGACAATAAGCAGGAATTTCACCAAATAGAAGAAGTGGAGTGAGAGGACATTCCAGGCAGAAAAAAAACGCCTTGTGCAAAAGTCCAGATCTGTGAAATGAGACCAAGGTCAGAAGAGCAGGCTGCTCTTCCAAGAGCCCTAAATTCTAATAAAAAGCAATGTTTCATTCTGGGTAAGGGGTTAGGTCTTCTCCTTCAAAGTTGGGGGTGAGATGGGAAAGAGGAGGCAAATGTATCTGAGAAATAAAAACGCTGAATTTATTGCTTGTCAATGACTCAGTGACTCTGTAAATGGTTTGTAAGACTGTTGAGAGTAGGGATCCAAGGACAAGCACTGATAGTTTTGGAAAGAGATAAAGAGAAGGACAAAGGGATAGACCTCGTCATTGAGAGGGACAAGAGACACCAGCCTATAGAGACAGTGTGGGTACAAGGTGTCCTTGATGTGCCCTCCAAGGAGGCAGAAGGCTTTGTAATGGACAGTGGGAAGCCCTAAGGCAGACTTGCCTTTCAGCAAAGGTCGTGATTTGTCCAGGCCACTCCTGGGGATGTGACCCCAGAAAGTCAGCCCAGGAAGCAAAGTCGGGCTGTGGTCGCAGCACTGGCATTTTGCTTTCATCCAATTTTAAGGAGAACTATTTGGCCCGCAATGAATGCCAAAAAGATGATTTTTATCCTACTTGTAATTTGGGTTCTTGTGGGAACCGTGTATAAATCCAAATGACTCATATTCTGTTCTGTTGTTTTGTTTTTTTAGTAAAATAAAGAGTAGATCAACTTTCAAAAGGCAGCCCTACCATTTTTAGCTTGCACAACAATAAAAAAGAGCGATTTTCTCTCCATTCACTCCGTCTCCCCAAAGAAGCCATCCCTGCAGCAGGCGCGGGCACACCAGTTCTTTCCATGTCCTTGGCTATTTCGCTTGATATTTTTTTTTTCTGGCCATTTCATTATCATTTCAAACTTAAATAGGTTCACTCACACACAAAAACTTTCTGTCTTATTTCCCCAAAATTGCCATTTTTGATCTTGTTCCAATCTACCCCAAAGAACCATTTTTTATTCCTCTTTTAATGAGTAATTACAGGGAATTATACAAATAAGTAATATAATGATTAGTAAATAATACAAGAATAAACTCTGTTTTGTACACTCACAACTGTAAACCTACTTTGGCCAACCCCTGTATCGAATTCCTTTCCTTTGTCCCTAAATTTATGAATTTGCCCCATTAACCTTAAAATGATATAAAATTCCAGAATTCACCTTTTAGAAATTCCTAAAGATAAAATTCATACAGTTGCGCAGCATGTACTTTTGGGTCCTGCTATCTCTTGCCTTGGGCGATATGCTTTTACTAACCCACCCTGAGTCCTTAGACAAGGTTCTCAATCTGTCATCTAGAAAATAAAGGATGAGCCAGATCACCTTCCAGTTTGAAATTCTGATTAGGAGATGCTGAGAGGTAGAATAGCAAAGAGCTTTAGAGCTTAGGGCCTTAGAGTCAGATGCTCTTGGTCTTACATAAATGAGAGAAAACTTACTTTATCTCTCTAAAGCTCTGTGCTTCCACCTGTAAAATGGGCATACCAACTTGGTTGCTCCTGAAGAACATCTTTTATTATAAAAGCCACCTCCCTGTGTGGTCTAGCCACTCTCTGGAAGCGCCTATTTCAAACCACAGCTTTCTATGACCTGGTTTTTATATCAAATTGGCCAATGCCTATTTCTTTGCCCCTGGAAAAATCGCAAAGGGGAAGACACCCTCCACATTAGATTGTAGGATAAACCCAAACCTGGCGAGGGTTGAAAAAACTTAAAATGCACCTCAAGGAGGTTATAACCATTGACATGGCTGATGTGCTAGATGAGATTCTAGAGCAGTTACAGCCTCTTCTCCAACCAAATCACTTAGCAGAGCTGTTGTCAAGTTAGTTCTGCATTTCATCTCTCTCATCTTTGCTCACACTGTTGATGAGCCCTGTGGAGAGAAAGATTGCCCAAGGGGGTTATCTGGAGGGAAGAATCAGAATAATCCCCAAATCTTACTCTTAGAAAATCAGTATCTGTTTTTCCTCTTTAGGAGGGCCCCACTGACCATTCTCTTTGATTCCACATGTCAGTTGTCTTATTTCTTCCTCCTCAGTTGTGTTGTATGAAGATTCAAAATCTGTCCCTGATTGGCATTGCATGCGAAGTGCTTTGGACACTTTTGAGAGCATTTCCAATGCAACTCTTAGGGGAGGACTGGTTATGCTGGTTTAGAAGTTTACCCAATAGGCAACTCAGCTCTACCTACCATTTATGTGCAGTGTGATCTTGAGCAAATTGTTTTGTGCCTTCGTTTCATCTGTAAAATGCACACGACGAGAGTAATTGCCACATAAGTTTGTTGTGAGAATTAAATGAGTAGACATTTTTAAAAACAGACTTAAAATCTTTAGGACACAGAAAGTGCTGCATGAGTATTGACTTTGGTATCATCATAAGCATCATCTGCAGAAGACTCTAAAACAGCACTTTCTAAAAGGCTATTAATTTAATTACTTGTTATAGCCATTGTTCACTGCCTGTGTCCCCCTCCCCAAAATGTAGTCCCAACACCTAGAATAAGTGAATGGCACACAGTCAGTGCTCAAAATAATATTTTTTGAATGAATGAGTGCGTGAACAAAGGAATAGTTTAAGAGACATCGCTGTTTTCTGGCTTCCACACCAGCAGCCCTTCTTTCAGAGTGGGCCATAGTACTTGTTTCTCAATTAGTGGCACATGAAACAGTGGCATGAAGTAAAAGGAGATTGAGACACACCCCCAGGTTCCTGAGACCCACTCTTATTATGTGTCAGAAAATATACTGCGGAAAATTAGGCGTACGTGCCATCTAGATTTTACAAGGCTGTGCTACTAAGGGACAGCATTTTTTTTTATGTAAATTCAAATTTAGTTTGATTAATCAATGATGCCGGATGAATAACCATAACATAACTATTTTAATAAATGATGTTTGCTATTTGTTGCGTCTACCCTTTTACGGCTCTTACTTGAATTCAAGGTTAAAGAGCTTTTTAGTTGCTATCGTTTCAGATAAATATCTCTTCTACTTAGCTTTATTCTTTTCAATCTTAACACACTGGGAAGTGTTCCCAAAGTACATTTTCAAGAGGAAAATCTCCACCAAAAGCTCCAATGTGTGCTAATCTAGTTAAGAAATATAATTCCTGGCATCTGTAGAACAAGGGGCTCTTGTTTTGCTTCTCCAGGCAGATATAACTGTCCCCATGAACATGTCTTTATTTCTACCCTGCACTTCATGACTTTATTCCCTGAGTGCTGGGCTCTGAGTTGTGTGTAAGATGATACACATGCCAGCCTGCTCACGTCTGCAGTGGGGGGCAAGATCTCTCGCAGACTCTGGCATTAACAGCTGCTGCTAAAGTGGTTTGTTTGTCTGAGTATTCATAGGCCTTTCTTGGCATGTGTGCCATTAGCATTCCTGTGCTCCAAAGAATCCCAGTGATAAAACAATTCCACGGGCCTGCGATCTACTGCATTAGCAACTCCGTTGGCTTCACCTGAGAGCAAAGCTCAGCTGTTGGGAGGGGTTGTATAGTACCTGTCAGGTCCTTGGGCCTGTGTCTGTCCTGCCTTATCTTGGCCTCCCAGCTCCTCACTCATATCCCATTGCTGTCAGCAGTGGCCCTGGCTTCCTGATACATTAGGAACTGTCTAGACACTGTTTAGAGATTGTGAGCCTTTGGTCACAATTCCTTAGTGTTTGTATGAACTATTTGCTCTTTGCTTAATGTTTCCCTTCTCCTATCATTTGAGAAGTTTCCAGATGACCTGTGAGGAGAGAAAACAGAAAAATTAAGTGTGTTAAAGTTTGTGTGTGTGTGTGTGTGTGTGTTGTGTTTTTTAATGTGTGTATGTGTGTTAAATAATGATATTATACAGTTTTTAGGGTATTTTATATATTTCCCTTGGAACTACACTTTAAAAACTTTAACAGCTACCCACTCTTTTTCTCAAGAACATCTAGAATTGTGGTAAAAAGAATAGGAACAAATTGGCTAAGACATTCTGTTATTTCATTGTTGCTGGCAAGTGTTAGTCCATGTCCAAGGTGCAAAAACAGTAGTTGCTGATACTACTGGGCCCTTCACTGTGCCTGTGCTCACATTAGTTGGAAACACCTGAGTTGTACTTCCCAATGCTGCCAACTGCGGTTTCTCAGTAAGTTGCAGGTAAAGTGCTTAAGGCAGTGGTTCTCAACCTTGGCTGCGCATTAGAATCACCTGGGAGTCTTTTTAAAATCCTGATTTCTGGGCCTCATCCTCCGGAAAGTCTGTTTCTTTGTTACTAATGTTGTGGCCCCACCCTATAACAAAGAAACAGAATTTCCAGAGGATGAGGCCCAGAAATCAGGATTTTAAAAAGATTCCCAGGTGATTCTAATGTGCAGCCACGGTTGAGAGCCACTGCTAAGGGAAGACATGTACTTCTCTAGCTGCAAGTTGTCCTTGGCTGAGGACTCAGAGCAGATAAAGACTTGGGTCTGCAGTTCACTGTGGAAAGCTCTGAGAATTGTCTGATTATGTCCTACTCTCAAAATGAGGGTTTTGTCCTGCCATTACAGGGACAAAGATGTGTCACCTAAAAGTTAAATTAGCAAAAGTCGACGTGGAATGGAGAAATTGGCTGTCTATGGGGGCAACCCAAGAAATTATACAAGTAAGACTGAGAGGTTTGGAAAACATCCAATGCTCTAATTGAGGTGATATGTTTTCTCAAGGAAACAGGGGTAAAATATTATAATTGAGAAAATGGACACATAAATTGGCCTTTCTAAACACTACGTGTCTAAAGAGTAAGTCAACAACAAAAGAGGAAGCTCAGCATGGGGTCATTGTTTTGGCACATTTGTCTAGCTCTGTCCAGGGGGGTAGAGATTGAATCCGATGAACAGGAAAGTTCCAGTCACTAGAGATGGTGATTTGGCTGTAGTGTAGGACTGTTATTTTACTTCGGTTTTACATGACCTAGATGAAATATCCCTCAGGATTTTTCTTTGCTCCCATCTGATCTTGTGTCCATGAGAGAGAGTAAAACTCTGGTTAGTAATCTGGTTCCTGGTATTCTAATAATGTAAAAAGGTTACCCTAGGTGTGACCTAGGAGACACCCTTATGTGGGTGAGTATATTGGCCTGACTGATTATGCACCAGCCTTTTGGAAATCTTTTGGTAAAAATTAGCATCAGTAGATCTGAGAATTCTGTGTGGCTGATCACGCACACACTCAGAATTCCAAAGCTAACGTGAGGGGAGCAACCAGCCTCTCCAGGAGGCCTCATAGTTCATCATACCAGTAATGGCCTAGTCCAATCAGGCCCAATTAAATTCACCAAGAGCGGAGATACTAGATAAAAGCAAAGTCTAATATCATAGAAGTAAGGCTACTGGCCATGGGCTTGGTAGTTATAGAGTGTTGGGAATTCTAAGACGTTAGGACAGAGACTCAGTAAGTGAAACTGCTATGTAGGCATGATTTGTCACCAAGGAACAGTGTCAGAGCACTCAGTATGGCTTAATTCATGGTGGAATGTCAGATTATGTTGTTGAATATCTATTGTCTCTGTTCAGAAGTCAGATTGACCCTTGAGTCTAAAAAATGGGTGAAACTACAAGAATAGATTAAGGGTTTAGCAGGTCTGTTTTTCTTTCTAGGGACTGGATGGAAAAAAAGCTTAAGCACAAGAGCCTTAACTGGCTTACTTTTAAAAATTTAGGGCTAGAACTGGCCTAAGGTACAGTCTGATGCATGGGGCTCAAATGATGTCACCAGGACCTGGTTTTCCTTAACTTGTCTCTCAAATAGGACCATATTGCCTTGAATGTCAAACAAATCCTCTCCTTCTGAGGTCACAGATGGTAACAGCTACTCCTTAGTGCATTCTCAATACCTTGAATCCTTCAGAAAATAGAATCTGTTTCATAGAGCCCTTAATGGCTCCTTAATTATAATTGAACTAGAGGCCCAGTGCACAAAAATTCATGCACTGGGGGGGGGGGGGGAGAGGATGTCCCTCAGCCCGACCTGTGCCCTCTCGAAGTCTGGGACCTTTCAGGGGATGTATGTCCACCTGCTGGCTTAGGCCTGCTACCTAGGGGATCGGGCCTAAACTGGCAGTCAGACATCCCTCTGGCAGCCTGGGAGCCCTGGGGGGATGGATGTCCACTTGCCAGCAGGGAGCATGCCTAAACTGCTGTCGGACATCCTTAGCTCTGCTAAGGAGGTGGGAGAGGCTTCTGCCACCACTGCTGTGCTGGTAGCCATCAGCCTGGCTTGTGGCTGATCAGAACTCCCCCTGTGGGAGTACACTGACCACGAGGGGGCAGCTCCTGCATTGAGTGTCTGCCCCCTGGTGGTCAGTGTGTGTCATAGTGACCAGTCATTTCCAGTGGTTCTGCTATTAGGGTCAATTTGCATATTATCCTTTTATTATATAGGACTAGGGGCCCGGTGCACAAAAATTTGTGCACTCAGTGAGGGGAGGAAGGGGTCCCTCATCCTGGCCTGTGCCCTCTCACAGTCTGGGACCCCTGGGGGGGGATGTCCACCTGCTGCCATGCATGGTCAGCCTGGGTGAGGGGCTGAGGGCTGTTTTCAGGCTGGCCACAGGCCCCTCAGGGTTCGTGCACTGGAGGGTGGGATGGCTGGTGAGTACAGGCGTGGACGTTTCCAATCGGGTGGCCTACCATTGCACATACCTGGTGGGCCTCCACCGCTGAGGGGCAGGCCAGGGGGTGGCAGGCCAAGGGGTGGACACTGCTGCATGGTCCCTTGGGGGGGCCTTGCTGCTGAGCGGACACACCGGGGTGAAACCAGGCATACACTCGCACACGCCCCACGGAGGCCTCCAGGGTGGAGCCAGGTGGCTGGACCTGTGGCAGACACTCTGAGCAGGGGCAGAGGATGCTCCGGCATGACCCCGAGGGGGTACCCACCTCAAGCCCCCGCCACTGAGCCTCTAAGGTCGTGTGGGCCCAATTGCTCTATTCCCAGGCCTCAAAGGGCCAGGCCGGGCTGCTGGACTCCCGGCCTTGCAGCTGCTCACCACCCTCTGGAACCACTGCAGGCACGATTGTTCTATTGCCAGCCCCAGCCTCAGGGCCGGGCAGGCTCCCACCCGAGGCCGCCCAGAACCAACCACTGGTGCCATCTCTCTATTGCCAGCCCCGGCTGCAGGGCCTGGGTGGCCGCCCGGCCCTGCAGCCGCCCGCCACTGCCCGGAACTGACAGCGGGAGCACGCGAGGGCGGAGGCCAGGCTTCCGCCCTCGTGTGCCCCGGCGCCATCGCTCCGTTGCAGGCTCTGGCTGCAGGGCCGGGGGCCTGAGGGGCTGCCCGGCCCTATAGCCGCCCGCCACTGCCCGGAACCAACCGTGGGAGCACGTGAGGGCGGAGACCAGGCTTCCGCCCTCGTGTGCCCGGGCCTCCGCCATCTTGGCTGCGCTAATTTGCATACCATTGTTCTGATTGGCTGTTGGGTGTCCCGAAGAAATGGTTAATTTTACTATTCCGCTTTTATTAGTTTAGATAACTTGATCATTCCTGAACCCATCATTTGGACCAGGAAAATGTAAATCTCTGACCAATGTCTAAGTCATTTGACCATCCTTGAAGTCAAGGGCAGAATGTCTGCATTAAAAGTACCTGAGGTGATAGCTGTAGAATCTGGAATCTGCTAAGAAGGGTGTATCAACTCACCTGTCTAATCAACCACCTGTGAAAATGAATGGCACTGAGGTGTTGGGCTCACACTGGGCCATTGCTGTCCATGAGTGATGCCAGCAAGAGGGAAGATGCCACCCCCTCCTTCTTTCCTACCACATTATGTTCTCAGTGACAACTATAACATGTTTTTCATTAGTCATTCAATTTGACAAATGTTTATTGAACATCTCCATAAACCCAGAATTGTGGAAGGTATCAGAGGGGATAATTCTCTGAGGAAAGATATAGCACTTTTCACATTAACAGTTTAAGAAAAGCAACCACTTTAAAAAAAAAAAAATATATATATATATATATATATATATAAAATCAATAATATATATAATATATATATAAAATCAATAATATATATATATATATATATATATTATTGATTTTTTAGCGAGGAAGGGAGAGGGAGAGGGAGAGAGTTAGAAACATCAATTCAGCTGCCTCCTGCACACTCCCTGCTGGGGATATGCCCTCAACCAAGGTACATGCCCTTGGCCGGAATTGTACCTGGGACCCCAAGCCAACACTCTATCCACTGAGCCAAACCAGTTAGGGCAACTTTTTATTTCTAATATAACATGAAGTCAGCTTCCCAAAAACATTGTCCACTGTCCAAATTTTGTTTTATATTTACCCTAAGGGGTAGAATGGTCAGAATGGTTGATGGTAGCGAAGACATACCATTCACTTTTATGAAAATAACTTGTATTTTTCAAATATTATTCCTAAATTAGGTAATTAAATGCTGATAAAATTATTATGTGTAAAATATTGATGCTCAGTGACAAAGTAAATCAAGAAGATAATTATGTTAGGATCAAATTTTCTTTATAGTTTAGTCTTCTGTTCATTTATTTTTTTCTTCTGAATTTCATTATCTGAAACTTCAGTTTTTAAGATACAGTTAGAAAGCAATTTCTTCAGCATAAATCTGATGTGATTCTTCTCATCAATGACTCCTGATGACCCTACTGATCAATTCGAAATCCCTTTCATCATTACACCCCTATTTACCTCTCCATTCCCTCCTCTCACCTCCCAGTTTTGCCACATGTACCACACTCCTGCCATACTGAACGATTTACAGTTACCCAAATGCACAACCTCTCTCGCCCTGTGCCTCCATGTGTGCTTTTCCTTCTGTTCACTCTTTTTCTTGCCACCACCCAGCCATCTCTTATTCATCCACCAGATCTCAACTAAGACTTCACCTCCTCTGTGAAGTCTTTTCAGACACTCCCTGCAAGACTGGGTTGAGTGCTCCTTCTTTGCTTGATTAGTACCCTGCACTTTGCCTATCATGACTCTCATTAACCTATGCTATGAATTGCCTGTTTGCCTAATAAGGACAAGAGTTCCCAAATTCAATGAAAGCAGGATGGAGGTCTTTGTTTGAATGCCTGCTCTGTGAGAGCTTAGCTCAAGAAATCTTTGTTGGATGAATGAATAAACAATGAGCCTCTTGCTAAATGTTGTTTCCTTGCATTTCCTCAGAATTACAACCGGCCCCCTGTGATGGCACTAGCCATCCCCATTGCAGTGAAATTCCTCCACAGAAGCAACAAAGAGCTGTGCAGGAATATGTCCAACTACTTATCCCTGGCTGCAATCACCAAGGCAGATCTCCTGGCTGATCACACGGAAGTCATCGTGAAGAGCATACTCCAAGGTATGGTGTGAAAGCTCAGCTTGGGGACATGTATTAGGAGTCATGTAAACATGTTTTCAGTGTGTTGAAAGTGAGACCTCGAGCACTGAGAGGTACCTTATTGTCTCTGCTTTACCACTAGTTGACTTGTGAACATGGGTGAGGTTTACTTGGGCTGCATCTGTGTCTCTTCCCTGGACAGATGAATGATTTGGGCTCGTTAGATACATTGTAAGCTTCCAACGCCACATCTCTCAGTTTGGAGAACTGTTTCCTATGCTTCTGCTCACTTTGTCCATCTACTGACTCTGGTAAGCCTGTCTGCCGTACTGCTCTCGCTGGCAGATGAAAAACCTCTTCTTCCTTTGGTTTCCAAAGGCAAGAAATGTTACCTCAAATACACCAGAAAATGTGTAAAGAGTTCTTAAATGTGAACATTGTTGGGGGTTGATTTGTGCCAAATGCTATCATAAAAACTCAAATCAGGACGCCTCTGTTAACTGCTTTACATTTGAATGAAAGAGATCAAGTTTAGTCCAGTCAAAATATTTTCTTTGTCTTGTGTTTTCTCCTTTGTTTTCAGATCTGTCAGAAACCATGTTCGTTTGTTATTAATTTGGGATGAGAGAAGAATATATGGTATTATTTGATATGCACCAAATTGTCCCCAGTGCCCATTAATAAAACTGTATGAGGTCCACGAGTATCTTGGCCTACACGTCTCTTCCTACATGTTCAAGTTGAATGTCAACCCCCTGTAAAATGCTTCCAGAAAAAGTATTTCGTAGAGTCTCCAAGGGAGTCCTACATGTGCTTTCTTTCTGCTGAACCCAGCCAGGCCACACACCTCTACTGCTGTCCTCGCCATGCTTCCTGACAGGGCCTGCTGTGGTGGTGTCCACCACCACTCCCTGAGCCCAGCAAACTTTGTGGCCGCTGCCATCACAGTCCCAGGAACAGACTCCATTCCACACTACCCTGCCTGTCTGTCCTTTTGCACCACTCCTCCTGAAGGTCAGGAGGCACCAGTCCTCAGGCCACTAATTCCATGTGGCAGGATCGGGGAGAACACCCGTCTTTCTCCTTGGTGTAACATTTTGGTGGAGAGGCCCCAGAGCAAGGTTGCTTGGCTCTCAGTGCCAAACTGTGTGACCAAGTCAATAGACGGCTCAATAGACAGTTCTGTTTTGTCTAAAACTGTCTCTTCTCTGGGCTCCACTATTGACCCAAAAGTTGGGCTAGTGAAAATATTAGTTCTCCAGTTCTCAAAATGCCTATCACTCACCAAGGACTGAAGTGCTGTTTATTGTATCAAACATTCCTAAGAAGGGTTTTTAGGACCCACATCTTCACCCCTCCAGACATCTGACCAGCTTCCCCAGTGGTCTGCTAGATGTCCTGATATGTCTGAACGACAGCCACGACAGTGGAAGTTCATCACCCTCCCTGTGCCCTTCTAAAGATTTGTCATTGATATTGCTAGTCAGTATCATTCTCTTGGCCACAGAATTGAATGCTAATTTTACTTTATACGTATTAAATGCACTAAAAGCACAGAAAAGCAATTATGTTTTTTTCACCACCTTGGTTATGTATTTGAAACAGATTTTATAGGAATTAGAAACACTTATAAACCACACACATTTTAAGTCCATGATAGACTTGCAAGTAATTGATATGTGGGGAAAAAAAATGAATTGTCTCTTTGTAGCTGCCAAAAATTTAGGTCATGGATTTGAGTGTTTTTTTTCCTTTCTTGAGATGCACTTTCAATGACAAAAAAAAAAAAATCTTTTGAAATGCAAAATACACTTTCTTAATTCAGTGCAAGCATTTGAAATAAACAAATGATTTGGTTTATTTGATCGGGCACAACAAAAATTACCATAAAATAAATGATAATTTGACCTAAAAAGTTGGAGCTACATATTTCAGGGTTTAGATTTTTTAGGATAGAGATGTCTGTAAACTCCACAATGAGCACAACAAACTTTGAGCTTCAAAGCAGAGGTGATCTTGCTGTCTCTGAGTAGTAAGTTTTCTGCTCTGCAAGTGTTTGTTGTATGTATACCCTGCCAACAGCCTTAGGGACATCAGAAAGATTTTTTTCTTTACTTATAGTTTTCTTCCCTTTGGAACTTGCTTTTGGACTTATATTATCTGAATCCTCATTCTCCCATATTTCTACTTCTACAGAAAATGTTGACGTTTTCAGTTGTTTGATTTGATGTTACAAGAGTAGAATTATAGAAGTATAGAATCTTAGTTTGGGACATTAATTATGATTTAGCTCATTTACCAGGCAATGCGTGAATGCCCACCAAGTGGTCATTAATTCAGTGATAATGATAATAATTATAATAACCATAACTACCATGATGACTAAAATTTATTTCATGCTCTCTTTAAGCCAAACACTATATTAAGCACTTTATACTGATTGTATCATTTAATCCCCACAATAATTCCATAACAGGAGTCCTATTGCTATCCCATTTTACCAGTTAGTAGTATTTTAAGTAACAGAGACCCCAGGTATAAATGCCTTAACGATGATGGTGACAATGGCAAGAATAATGAATAAGAAGAGAGAGAAGAAGAAGCAGGAGGAGGAGAAGAGGAAAAATTTGAAGAAGGAATAGAAGGAGGAGAAACTCCTCACTGAAACATGTGACTGAAAAGGGCGTGAGTCTATCAGAATCCCCATGTGGCTTGATTCAGGGCTCAGGGGTGGTCCCAAAAGTTATTACTCAGCGCTGCTTCCTGTGGAGACGTTTCACTCTCATGCTTCACATCATGGGCCTCTGCAGCATCCAGCTCACACCCTCAGGAATACTAGTTAAGAAAGAGAAATTCTGTATCTGGTCTCACTGTCTCTGTTTGCCCTGACATGGGTCACATATACCCATTTGCAGCCTTAAGTAAGTGTTAACCTTTATTGCTTTACACTTTCTTCTTAATACATTCAGCCCATGGCTTTGGCACACCAAGGTATTGGATAATGATTCTTTCATCTCAATGTATCTGTAGTTTTTCCAAGGTTCTTGCCATCTGTAAATTTTATGAAAAGAACTACTCTACCTTCATTATACAACATTAATTTTAAAACGTAGACCAGGTAGGGCCAGTCAAGCCTTGGAGTGTGCCAGTAATGACTGCTCCTTATTCGTGATTGATATTATACTTTCGATCATATTTTTTAATTCTGTTATACATGTTTGTTCCTGATTCCAAACCAAATGCCTCCTTATAAATCAGTCATGAGAGGCTGTCAACTGAGCTTATCTATTTATCCTTGAAGGCAAATATTTCAATAGTTCCAAGCCATTTTTTGCTACTTCTCATTATTAATGATTATATATAAGTAGTAGTGTTTAATTTTACATTAAATTTATTCCATTCATTTTGTTTAGACTTTAATTTTCTGTTTTGTATTCTCTGAGCCCGCCCAGCAGCAAGAAGGAATATTGTCTTGATTTGTACTTGATAGCTAAGGAGACAGAAAACTGAATATCCCTATATCAAATCAGACAGTTGAATCAGTATTTTTAAATCACGCCACCAAATAAAAGCAAAAACAAAAACTATCCTATTTAGTGTTATAGGCAAATTAGAACAAATATATAAGGGATAATTATCTAAGCTTTTTTCAAATAATTAAAAGGAAGTATATTCCCCAGCTAATCCTGCAAGGTTAGTACAGCCATGACAAGAAAAATATAAGAAAGCAAAATACAGGCCAATCTCAATTATAAACATAGATACACAAATCACAAAGAAAAACTTTTGGAAAAATGACTCTAGCAATGCTTAAAGGTAAAAATAGTATACATTTGCTGAGTGCTTTTTCTATACCAGGTTCTGATATTTTAATTCATATAATTCTTTCAATAGTTTATGAGGGACAAACTATTTTTATCCTTATTTAATAACATTAATAATGACTAAGTTGAATTTATTCCAAGGAATGCAAGGATGGCTTAATATTCAAAATATAATTTCCCACAGTAAAAGACTAAAAGGGAAAAGGTCATATGATCAATAAGCATCTCATAAAGCTCAGTACCAATTTGCCCTAATCAGTTTGGATGGTGGGTAGAGGATCTGTCTGCAGCCTGAAGAATCCCCATCAAGGGCACATACCTTGCCCTGGTTGAGTCTCATGGGGGAGGCAACCAATCAATGTGTGTGTGTCTCTCTGTCTCTTCCACTCTCTCTGTCTCTTCCAAATCGATGGGAAAATGTCTTCAGATGAGGATTCACAAAGTTTAGTATCAATTCATGGAAAAATTTTGCAAACTAGAAATTTTGAAAAACTTCACACTTTTTTAAAGTCAGGAATGAAACAAGAATGCCACTAAATCTACTTCCATTTACTATGGCACTTTATAATCCTAATTATGAAAATCAGAAAGTGACATCAATTATTATTTCTAAAAATATCACTACCTATAACAGAAAATCTAAAAACTCTCTTGTCAATTCTTGGGCAGAATAAGAGAAATTTCAATGAAGTTGCTGAAAAAGAGATAAACTTATAGAAACTAGTTGTTATCTTATACACCAGTAATAACAAAGTTAGAATATAATATTAAAAATATTAAAGTAACAAAATAAAGGATACCCAGAGAAAAATATGTGTGACTTTTGAAAATAAAAATAACAAAACTTTATTGAAAGTAATTAAATAAAAATAACCAAATAGAGCAATAAACCATGTTCATGGATGGGACAACTTGACATAGCAAATGTCAATTTTCTCTAAATTAATCCATAAAAGCAATGAAATAAAATCCCTTCAAAGATTTCCATGAAAAATGACAAACTGATTTGAAAATCACAAGTAAGATGCACTGGAACAGGTAGCCAAAACCATTTTGCAGGAGAAGATGGGGAAGTTTGTGGAGGAGAGGAAGCCAGTAACTTCCAGATATCAAGACACTGTGAAGTCGTAATACAGACAGTCCCTGACTCAACCAGTGAAAGCGGGACACATTTGGTAGAAACATTCCTGGGCTAGCTGTATGCAGTACAATACTCTCCTGATGTTGGGCAGTGGCTGTGAACCGCAGCTTCAAGTCAGCCATGAGAACATGAGGGTAAACAACTGATCCTCTACAGGATATTATGTTGCCAGGGTTATTTTTGATCTTGTGTTTTGTGTTTTCACATCCCATCATGTCTACAAAATGCACATTTGTCTCCTGCTTCTGGTGAGAAGAGGAAGGCAATTACTCTTGAGATGAAATTCAATGTAATTGCCCAATATAGGCTAATGGAAGTGTTCTGATCACACTTAAGGAAGGCTGGGCTAAGCTATGGTGTTCAGTAGGTTAAGTGTATTAAATGCATTTTTGCCTTATGATATTTTCAATTTATGGTGAGTTTATCGTGACATAAACCCTTCGTAAGTCAAAAAGAATCATCTGTAATTAAAATGGTGTAGCGTTGGTGCAAGGATGGGCTAATAGCCCATGGAATAGAATAAAGAGGCAAGATATGCATCCATGCATATATGGAAATTTCAGATGGCAGTGGAATCTTTATAATGGATAAGGGTAGACTATTCAATAAATGGTTCTGGGACAACTGTCCATATCACAGCATGCATAGATTAATTTTATGTGGAATGAAGACCTAAATATAAAAAACAAAACTTTAAATCTCTCCTTTTGTAAAATGCAAAGTCTATTCATGATTTTTTTTTAAATCTTTCAGCAAACTAGCAATAGAAGGAAACATTCTTAGTCTAATAAAGGATACCTACAAGAAACCTATAACTAAAATTATCCTTAATGGGGAAATATAGAATATGTTCCTTTTTATTAAAAAATAAGGATGTCACGTGAGTAATGAATTTGTTTCCTGCTTAAGTCATATCAGAGGTAATTTCATATTTTGTAGCATCAGAGCCTTTTCAGCATGGGAGAATTTTTTTCTGTGGTCCTGAGTAATTCTCCAGACTTGTTCTTTGTCATGTGAAGATGCTCTGTGGAACTCGCCCAGTATCTAATCTAATAAAAGAGTAATATTAAAATTGACCATTTCTATGGGACGCCTAAGGCATGCCCACCAGCCAATCAAAGTGGCTGTATGCAAATTAACCCAGCCAAGATGGAGGCCGGTAGTCACGGAGCTGGAGTTAGCAGGAGGCTTCCGTTGCACCAGGAGTAAACTGTCTGCCGGCCAGCTGGGCTTCTCCCGGCTCTAGGCAACATTGTTGCAACATTGTTTCAATTATAGAAGTCATGGAGCTGAAGCAAACAGCAGGCTTCCGTTGCACCAGCAATGGAGGAAACTACCTGCCTAGAGTCTACTAAGGCAACATTCTTTCCATTATAGAAGCCACGGAGCAGAAGTCAACAGGAGGCTTCATTGCCTGCCTAGGCCTCAGCTTAAAGGAACAGTGTATCAATTATGAAAGTTAAATTCCAGAAACCTGCTTCCAGCCATCCTTGCTGGGACGTTGAGTCAATGGGAGCTGTAGGCAGCCTGAAAGCCTGCAAACAGCCATCAGCCCCTCACCCAGGCTGGCCAGGCACGCCAGCAGGTGGACATCCCCAGAGAGGTCCCAGACTGCGAGAGGGCACAGACCGGGCTGAGGGACCTCCTGAGTGCACAAATTTTTGTGCACTGGGCCCCTAGTTGGATTATAAAAGCATAACTAATGCCTATCTTTCACCCAAAATGAGCATATGATTAGAAACCCCTAAAATTTGGGTCTCTCAACTCTACGGGTTTATGTGAGGGCTTTTGGTTTGGAACTCTGCAATGCAATGCACACTACTGGTATCAAAACTAAAGCAGTGGTGTCCCTTCCTTTGCATTTCTGAATCTGTGGTCATAATAAGGAAATACTATGTCTCTCTATCCATATGCCTTTTACATGTTCCACTGGCTCAAGCAACAAGATGACCTCAAATGATTTGAGACTTAAGTAGAAAGTCTTTGGAATGAAAATGTAATATTGTCTCAGCAGGAGTCCAAATTCCTTTCTTATTGGCAAGAGCCTAAAAAATTGTCTAGTTAATTATGATGAATTCACCTCATTTCTTTCTCGATGTCAGAGAAAATTCAAAGCACTGATTGATTAGTGAGCTGTCTCAGAAGAAATGGAGATAGCAAATTGACGCCCCACCCCCTGCCTTTTATAATAGCAGTAACAACATGTACCACCTAAGGTAGATGTGAGCTTGAATAGGTAAAGCAGATATATTTTTGCACAATGCCATCCCATAGTTCATCATTGTTACTATGATTCCTCTTAATATCATCATCCTTGTTGTCATCATGAACAATCATATGCCATGTGCCAGGCCCACATTAAAGGCAGAACCATACCCATTTGTGGAGTTTAATAATCCCTAGGAGATACTTAGCCATTAAAAATTCATGATACAATTATTCTTAAAAGAAAAGGTTTTCAGTTCACCCAACATATTACAGATTGTTGGGAAAGAATTTATTAATCAAATAGTCTAGGAAATGGGTGGCCAACCAATCTTATTAAGAATATTCAACCTGAATATTTATATACATTAGGTGGTAAAAAGCCAACCTAAATGTGGATTAATAAATAGAGACATCTTTTGAAACAGAAAAGGATCTGAGTTGTTAACCAAATCTTGGATCAGGTGCTAGCCAGAGTTTGCACCTTTTCAACTTCACCAGCAGATGGTGCTGTGAAGTAGACTAAGGCCTGCCCAGAGATGCGCATCGGCTGAGCTCAGAATGAATTACCCACAATGTAAAGGAATCTTCATATTATTCGTTTGTATTGTTGTTTGTTTACTTATTTTCTATTTAATCCTCTGGGAATGACTTGGGAAAACTTTTTTAAAGATAACTCTTTTATTTCAAATATTACTTTATGGTTAAGGAAGCACTTTTAAATACATTATCTGTTTTTATGTCATTTTCATTATAGCTCTTCAGCAAAGTAGGTAAGTCCTGGTATTCCTAATTTAGTGGCTAATTTAAAACTCATAAAGATTAGTTGGCAGGCTTGACTTTTTATAGTTAGTAGGTAATGGTGGCAAGTTTTGAATGCTGGATTTCTAACAGGAAGCCCAGCAAGCTTTCTTCTACGCTTCAGATTTATAAAACTAAATGCAAGTGTCAGCAATTTGAGTTTTCAAGTTCACCAAATATAGAACATTTAAATGAACATATACATTACTTTGACCAAGATTTTTAACGTCTCAAGTGCTATTTCTTAAATGGCTGAAAGATAGTTCTGAAAACATTTCTCCTTAGTAAGCTTCTCAAAGAAGAGCTTTATAATATAAAATTTTGGTGAAATAAAATTCTGTTATAATTTCTTCTTTGTTTACAAATCTAATTCTTTGTTAAAGTGATGTTAATTAAATACTCCTTAATTACTAAGATCTAAAATTCTGAGTAATCAAATCTTCTGACTATATTTTAAAGGAATTAATATTTCATTATAAATGAATCCCATATAATAAAAGCCTAATATGCTAAGGGTCTGGTCATCCATTCAACCAAAGTGTAATATGCTAATGATATGCTAAGGCTGCTCAACCACTCACTATGATGTGCACTGACCATCAGGGGGCAGACAGTAGACCAGTTGACCGGTTGACCAGTCCCTATGATGTGCACTAACCACCAGGAAGAAGACACTCCAACTGGAAGGTTAGCTTGCTGCTGGGGTCTGGCTGATTGGGACTGAAGGAGAAGGGCCGGACACGCCCTGGAGCTCTCCTGTCATTCCTCTCCAGCTGGCCAACCTCCTGTGTCCCTCCCCTGCCCTGATGGTGCACTGGTGAGGTCCCTCAGTGTGGCCTGTGCCCTCTCGCAATCCAGGACCCATTCAAGGATGTCAGAGAGTCAGTTTCGGCTCGATCCCACAGGCCAGGCTGAGGGACCCCACTGGTGCGTGAACTCATGCACTGGGTTTCTAGTTTGTACTATAATAGACAAGAAAGATAAAACAATTCTGTTTTGTTCATATATTACCCCTGCAAAAAAGTTGTTCAAGTGACATACATATGTATCTACTCGAGTGACAGTGACAAACTGTCCAATTTGCCTGGAGCTGAAGGGTTTCTTGGACATGGAACTTTCAGTACTAAAGCTGGGATAATCCCAGACAAACAGGACTGTTGGTAACCCTAGGACACACATAGTATACTTTATTCTTTATGCATATAATGTATTACAGGTTTCTTCCTAATAGCTTGAATCATCTGGCACAATTATTTTACTATCCCATAATATGACAATGCCCATAGCAACCATCTTGATGAATAAATGTGCTAAACTAAGCCAGCATACTAATTTTTTAAAGATATTTATCTCAGTTTTACACATTTCTTGCGGTCACCATGTATTCTTTTTTTAAAAATATATTTTATTGATTTTTTTTACAGAGAGGAAGGGAGAAGGATAGAGAGTTAGAAACATCGATGAGAGAGAAACATCAATTTAGCTGCCTCCTGCACACTCCCCACTAGGGATGTGCCCGCAACCAAGGCACATGCCCCTGACTGGAATGGAACCTGGGACCCTTCAGTCTGCAGGCCGATGCTCTATCCACTGAGCCAAACCAGTTAAGGCAACCACCATGTATTCTTAAACCCTTTAAGTGCTATTAGTAAAAAAAATAAATAAATAAAAGTCATATAGCCAACCAACTTTCTAAGAATTTGTAAAATGCATTTTCTAATTATAGCCTATAGTTTAAAAAATTTTTTTAATTATAGTTGACATACAATATGATATTAGTTTCAGGTATACAACGTAGTAATTAGACATGTATATACCTTATGAAGAGATCACATTAAATACCCATCTGGGACCATACTTAATTATTAAAATACTATTGACTATATTCCCTAAGCTGTACATTATATCCCTGTGACTAATTTTATAACGGGCAGTTCATAAGACTTTTTAATACCTTTCACTTCTCTTGTTCATCCCCGACCCCCACCCTCACTCCTGGCAACCTTCAGTTTGTTTCTGGATTGTTGTTTTTTTATTGTTGTTTTGTGTTTTAGATTCCACATATAAATGAAATCATATGATATTTATCTTTCTGTCTCATATTTCCCTTAGTGCAATATCCTCTGGGTCCCTCCATGCTGTTGCAAATGGTGAACTTTTACTCTTTTTTATGGCTGAGTAATATTCCATTTTAAATATATGACACATCTTTTGACCCATTTGTCTCTCAATGGGTTGTTTCCAAATCTTGGCCTTTGTAAATAGTACTGCAATGAACATAGCAGGCCTGTGAGCATTTTGAGAAAATAAAGTACATGGTCTTTTTAATTTAAAAATAATTGCTCTCCTGGATAAGGATTAGATTAGGTGGCCAATCCATAGTGGATTAAAGAAGTTAGAAGTTCATTTTTGTCTCATGTAAAAGGAGTTCAGGGACAGGCAGCTCATGGCTGTCAAGGAAACTTTACCTCGCTGGAGAGACAGGCTTCTTCTCCATGGTTACACTGTACTACATGGTCCAGGATGGCTGCTGCGAGTCCAGCCATCACTACCACATTCCAATCAGTGAGAGGAGGAAGAGAAAGAGAATCACATTAAATATTTCAATGTCAGCCAGAACTTAGTCACATGGCCACATATAGCTGTGATTCATGCTGTAAAATATAGACTTTACTTACAGTGGCCGTGTGTGCCATTAAAACCAGAATTCCATTACTTAGGAAAGAGAGGGAAATGGATATCAGGGACCAATCAGAAGTCTCTGGAACAACTCTCCAGACTTACTAATGTAGCAAATGAAATTTCTACTTTTGTAACCCTAAAATTATATTCTTCGATTTATTTCTTTTCTCTGCCATCCACATGTGACTCCTGTGAAAAATGTTAAGTTCACTTACATTGAACCTGTCAGCATATGTGTTTGCATATCTCTTGGCCTGCATCATCTTGGGTCTCTTGCACAAATATAATTCATGCTGAAACGTGGGGAGGAATTGAAAGCATTCCTAACTCTCTGCTTAAGGCTGGGTCCAATATTTCTTCTTCCAGCTAAGCTAAGGTGACCAGATTTTAACATTGGTAAAGCGGGACACCATTGATCGGGGAGGTTCTTTTTATTATTATTATTATTATTATTACTAGGGGCCCGGTGCACAAAAATTTGTGCACTCGGCGTGGAGGGAGTCCCTCAGCCCGGCCTGTGCCCTCTCACAGTCTGGGACCCCTCAGTGGATGTCCTATGATGGCCCCAGTCTGCCAGGTGCCTTCTG